>CM073590.1:245658428-245690928 GCA_037074705.1 Zhengitettix transpicula | reverse complement strand
TTCCTGGCGCTGAAGGCCCTGCTGGTGAGCAAGCTGGCCCTGGTGCTGGGCGCCGTCCTGGCCGTGCAGAAGCTGCTGGGCGGCAAGGGAGGCGGCGGCGGCAGCGGCTGGTCCTCCGGCGCGTCCTCCGGGGGCTGGAGCAGCGCCCCCGCCGTGGGCGGCTACAGTGCCGGCGGCGTGGGCGGCGGCTGGAGCAGCGGCGGCGGCGGCGGCGCCTCCTCCGGGCCCGGAGCCTCCTCCGGATGGTCCCGCAGCATCGACGCCCAGCAGATGGCCTACGCCGCCCAGGCGCCGACGACCGCCCAATAAGCGACCGTCATCGACATTAAATTATTATAAATTATTGACAACATAAGTTATTTTTTATATACAGTCGTTGCTTTAACCGTCGAGGGATCTTCAACTCTCAGCGGCCCCTTGGAATCAAGACTCGCTGCGCATGGAACGAGAAACACCCCTCTGTAGTGCCAAGTAGTTTATAAATATCAACCCCTGCAAATTTTTTTTCTCTTGTGAATGAGAAAAAAAAACGAATCCCAAGGATTCTAAGTAACAAATATTTTGTGTTAATGTGTACAAGATGTGAACACTTTGTTTTCTTAATAATATACAATTTTTAATTAAAATGACTTATTTTTTTAATCCCTCTGAACAATCAAACCCTTACATAGTTGAGTTTTCAAGGGTGGTTTTACGATTATTCACCACTAACACACGAAAATAATATTATATGAAACTTTTAAACTCGATTAAAAGTATGACGATGGAAAAGCGTCTAATGGATGGAGAATCTTCGCTCCGTATCTGGAGTCGACGCGTGTAGCTCAGTTGGTAGAGCAACCGCCCGGTAAAGCTTATCTATCAATTTTTGTATTGTAACCGTTTAATTTTGTACCGACGTGTTGTCGACAGGGGTAGCTCAGCTGGTAGAGCTCCCGCCCGGTAAAGCTTATCTATCAATTTTTGTATTGTAACCGTTTAATTTTGTACCGACGTGTTGGAGTTAGAGCTACGCTTGGTACGGTTTTTTCTCTCCATACTTTACATTGGAACCTTTTAATTTTGTACAGACGTGTTGTCGGCGGGGGTTGCTGAGTTGGTAGAGCTACCGCCCCTTAAAGATTTGCTCTCCATCCTTTAAATTGAAAGCGTTGAATTTATGTCAACAGGGGTAGCTCAGTTGGTAGAGCAACTGCCCCTTAAAGCTTTGCTCTCCTTCCTTTAAATTAAAACCATTTAATTTGTGTAGACAGGGATAGCTCAGTTGGCAGAGCAGCCGCTTCTTAAACCTTTTCTCTCCATCCTTTAAATTGAAACCTTTCAATTTGTGTCGACAGGGGTAGCTTAATTGGCTTAACAGCCGCACCTCAACCATTTTTCCTCCGTCCTTTAAATTAAAAGCGTTGAATTTATGTCAGCAGGGGTAGCTCAGTTGATAGAGCAACGGCCCAGTAAAGCTTTTCTCTTCATCCTTTAAATTGAAAGCGTTGAATTTATGTCAACAGGGGTAGCTCAGTTGGTAGAGCAACCATGCCTTAAACCTTTTCTCTTCATCCTTTAAATTGAAACCGTTGAATTTATTGCAACAGGGGTAGCTCAGTTGGTAGAGGAACCGCCCGGTACAGCTTTGCACTCCATCCTTTAAATTGAAACCTTTTAATTTGTGTCGACAGGGGGAGCTCAGTTGGTAGAGCAACTGCCCGGTACAGCTTCCCTCTCCATCCTTGAATCGAAACAGTTTAATTTTGTACCGACGTGTTGTAGGCAGGGGTAGCTCAGTTGGTAGAACAATTGCCCCTTAAACCATTTATCGGCATCCTTTAAATTGAAACCTTTTAATTTAAGCCGACGGGGGTAGCTCAGTTGGTAGAGCAGCCGCCCCTTAAACCTTTTTTCTCCATCCTTTAAATTAAAAGCGTTGAATTTATGTCAGCAGGGGTAGCTCAGTTGGTAGAGCAACCACCCGGTACAGCTTTTCTCTCCATCCTTTAAATTGGAACCTTTTAATTTGTGTCAACAGGGGTAGCTCAATTGGTAGAGCAGCCGCCCCTTACACCCTTTTTTCTCCATCCTTTAAATTGAAACCGTTTAATTTTCTACCGACGTGTCCTTGAACCCTGAATTAATTTTATTGGATTTTCTTTAAATACATTTCTTGCCGTTGCCGGTGATCTATATACCACAAATTACTAAATGAGGTCCACTAATTAGTTCCTAACTGCTGACGTAATTCTTGTTTTTAAGTTGACTTGAAATTTAGTCTGGCAACGTAGGATTCATCTTGAATCTCTGATCTGTCGACCGTTCAATCTAAGTGAGAATGTTAAAGCTGAACTCTTCATCCTGTTACTTCCTGGTGATGCAGGTCCTCCATGCACAACTGATGGCTCTATAATTAATTTTTACGTGTCATGAGACACGCTAATGGACGACAGTAATTTTTGAAGTCTGTTAATTACAGTTAAGAAGTTTGCACACATCAGGCACATCACAATATATATATATATATATATATATATATATATATGGGAGCCGATTTGAACCTTGTGCCGTGGAATCAAAGTTCCTGCGACGTTGCCACGTATTGCCGTTCATTTAATCTGCAGTAGACGGCTACTGTTGTAGTTAATTATCATTGACGACGTGGCAACGTTTCTTTTTTCTATTTCTCTGCTCTCGTTGCAGCTCCGAACGACTTCCAACACAGTAAACACGTGTTTAACCTCCAAATAAATATATTTTTCCACCCTACTCCATTTTGTTTGAACATATCAATAATAACATGGCTTCTTTTCGCTACAATAGGCAGAGTTTTTATTGTTGCCCGCGGCTTTGCATGGGGTGAGGGTCCCTAATTAATTAGCAGCGCTGTATCCTTATGTTCCTCATGGTTGAGTCTCCCTTCTGCCGCGACTGACAGCCGTCAACCTCAACCAATCCTGAGGGGCTGTACGTCACGTCTCGATTTCTCCTTCGGCTAAAATTAATTTCATTGGACCCCGACACTGGCCAACCGCAATTTTTCCCTGCTTGTTCGAGGACAGACGACATAAGTACATAGTTATATGTCATCGGCAGTACGGCTCTAGTCGCTCACTGTTGACGATGTCTGTTTCTCTCCTCTCATTCCCTTGAAAACCATTACAAATGTCGACAGCTACGAGGGAATGCCGTGCGGAATGAACCTTCCCAGAGAGCTCTGGCGGCGGCTACCTTTGGGGATGCCTCCTCCTCTCTCTCTGGTTTTTTTGAACCAAGGTTCCCACATACCAAGGCCAGTCGGCCTGTTTCGAGAGTTGCATAAATTGATCCTAAAAATATTTAAGCCTACAAGCTGTCACCGAGGGATGTTCTCTCGCAGGCAGTACCTTGTGGGAGAGACACGAAGGGGCTACCTTTGAGGATGCCTCCTCCTTTTTCCGTTTTTGAACTAAGGTTCCCACAAGCCGAGGCACCTCGACCTGTTCTGAGAGGTGTATGTTTCCGGGGTCGCAGACCTTGGGGCATACGGTAAGAGTTGTTCGATGTTCCTTTTGGAACAGTCGGCCAGCTGCCTCCTGAGCCGGTCAAGGCACGGCGAGTGGAAAGCTGCGTCCCCCACAGAGAACCAACTCTCCCGCCATCCAGGGAAGGGCCCCGGGGTAGGATCCTTAAACCATAACCCGGGGCGCTCTTGTTAACCCTTGGCTACCTTCCTCTACCCTTTCACATACCCCTTTTCCAATCCCTCCCCATGCTATTAAAGGGGAGTTGCCACCGTATGGATTACCCTATACATAGCCTGTCTACACCTCAAAAAAACGTCCAATTCCCGACCTACCTAATGCAGGTTTTTCTAGGGTTTGTCCTGCATTACTTTGAGGTGAATGCCCCGGGGTAGGATCCTTAAACCATAGCCTCGGGGTCCCTAGTTTACCCCATGGCTGCCTTCCTCTACCCTTCCGCATCCCCCCTTTTCAAATCCCTTCTAATGCTATTAAAAGGGAGTTGCCACCACGTGTAGCCTGTTACCCTAAAAAAAAATAAAAGGGAAATGCCATGTTACTTTTTTTCGTTAAAAGCAGAAGCCACAGACAGGAAAACATGATCAACGAAGTGGACATGAGGCTAAGTAGCAACGCTGTAGACGCCACATGGAACCACAGGGAGAGCGACGCAACAAAAAAAATAATTAAAGGTATAGATTTTCTTGCAAAACAAAAAAAACATGATAATGTACTGTAATGGAAACCTTATAAAAAAAATTAATTTGTGAATATTATCGGGAAAGAACAAAACCTTTTGGTAGTTGCATCCATCCACGTACTTACCAATTGTGGACGCAACTTCGCGTCATCGTCATTTTTGACTCGCCAGCGACATCTCTGATTGGCAAAACCTTCTGGAGGCTGTCACTGTGGCAATTGTTCCCTTTTTGGACGTCTCCAGTAAGGTCGCTGACTGAAATTATTACTTTAAAATGGCCGTGACAAAATGGCCGTCCTACGCCACGTGGAGACTTGCAGATATTTGTTCAAGGGGATGATGAATAAAATAAAAGAAAGCCGTTGTTGGGATGTGCTTTATTATTTTTGAGCCACTATTTTTAAGGGTTACCAACGTCCATCCAGAGATGGCCTGGTCATTGAAGGGGTGTTTCCCCCCCCCTCCTTCAAAATAACCCCTCGTCGTAGTAACATTGATTGTATACTATTCATAAATAAATTAACAACACCACCAGAAACATTACTTCATCAATTAAACCGAAAAAAAAAGAAGAAAACCCTCGTTTGAATTCAACGTTTCGTCCCACAGTGCTGGGACATCTTCAAGTAATCAGATAAAATTAACCTGCACGGTTAAAAATTAGAAAGCGACAACAACCGTCATCGGACGCTCTAAATTCACTCCAGTATAATTTATATTTTTTTTAAAGGAACTTCATTAAAATCTGGAAATATTATTTTACTACTGACATTTATGATACAATATATATTTAAATACTAGGACCTTGAGTCAGAAAATTGGTTTGAAGAAAAAAAATAATTTATACCGGACGTTTCGTCCTTCTTTAAGGACATCCTCATGTTTTTTTTATTTATGAAATTGTAAGTAAAATTAAATTGATTAAAGCATATGGTAATTATTCTTTTTAAAAGAAACTTTATGTAATTAAGTTATTAATTTTTTTTAACTGTAGGGAAAAAATCTGAAGACGTCCTAAAACAAGGACGAAACGTCTCTTTATTTAATTTTTCTAGTTAACAAAACATTTATTTAGTTATAATTAAGTTTAGGTCGATTTATATCGTTTAATTAATCTACGAAGGTCACTTCAAATGTATATCCCAATATATATATATATATATATATATATATTATATTTCAAATTTATTTTTTCATCCAACTTCTTTGCCATTTATAGAGCTTACTAGCTGGGTGCCAGGCGTTTCCCGGGATGTCGTATATCCATAACTCCTAATATGACTCCAATCTCGGTTTCTTTTGTGTTATTTTTATGTAATGCACTTCGCCCCCTACCCCTACATGTTCTCACCTCCCACGCCGAAAGGGGTTGAACTCATTGACCCCGAAAAAGTTTCCTTCATTATTCATATCCTCCGTTTCATTATTTTACAAAATTTCCACCCACGTCCCTACTGTACTTTTGGGTTCAACAAAAAGTAGACCACAAACCCTAAGGGTGTCCTTTTCCCAGGGTGTAGAGGGATGAAAATTATATTCAGATAACATCGGTAGAAACACTATAAATATCTTAGACCCCCTAAAAATTATTAATCCGACTAAAATATCGACTGTTTTAGCACTTTTAAATATTTCCACCCCCGGCCCACCCCTGCTTTTGAGGGTGGTAGACGCGTCTAACCCCGATAGTGTTTGTTTTCTGGTCGCAAAGAACACGCGTACGAAATTTGGTGAAATTTGCTCCACCGGTGTAGATTTGTATAAGGAACATACAAATATACAAACATACATACATACACTCATTTTTATTTATAAGAAGAAGAAGAAGATAGACGTATCTCTATCCGCGTTCGTGCTCAAATTTATTTCAACACAACTTCCGCTGCGAGTGACTGGCGCTGCTGTCACAGCGTCAAGGTGGCGGATGCTTTCGCCACCCCCCCTATCTCCGCCCCCGCCCCTTCCCCCGCTACGTGCTGTTGTTATTGAATTCCTCTCGGGTGTGAGGACGAGATAGTGGGAGGGAAAACATCGACAAGAGGTCGATCGCAGTACTGTTTAGTAGTCGCGGGTGAAAGAGGGCACGCCAATGTTCTGGATACTACTCGGCGCTGCTGACAGACTCTCCACACAGACACATGCTGCGCTAACTCATGTGCAACGTGCAGAGAGTTAACGTAACACTTAATGGGGATGAAGAAGAAGAATGTAATTTTTTTCCTTGTAAAGCAAAATAGGAAAGTTTCGGGATAAAATAGTATTCAGATATTTTACCTGACTACCTGAATAAGTCACAACGTTTCATTTTAACTAATTATTGGTTTGCTGAACCTTCTTCCCGACATATTGGCGGTGTTGCTGACTATTCACACACACGTGGCGGCCAAGACATTGGTATCTTCTTCAGGTCTCGTCTACGGTGCCACCCGTCCGTATGAGGGTTAATGTACGTGGTTTCTAGGTCTATCCGTGTGTGTGTGTTGTGGTGTGAATAATCAGAGGTCGGTCCCCGGGAGTGTTCAGTAGGTCATCGCAGGTGCCAACTTGGTTAGTGGAGCCTCCGAGGACAATGGCAATAACACGGTGAGCCAACATCCACACGCATCCATCTGCAGGACAAAGAGCAGTAACGCGCCAAGACAGTCGTGACTGCCAATAATACCACAGTCTTCAGCCTACATCGCACGTGGCGCTTCTTCCTCCAGTTCCACCTCGGAACGTCTGACCTCGTCCAGCAGAGGTGACACACAACGTACGGGCTAGAGCCAGAAGAATTACGTTTATTAGTCCTCCGTCATGGACCTCTTCAGGCTTTTAGGAAATTAAAACATAATTTTACCTTAATACAATTATTTGCACTGACGCCTGTTATATAGGTCAAACCAAGGGGTTTTCATAAGTAATGCCTCTTCTTTCTCTTATCCTTAAATACGTTAATTATGCGAAAATTAAGAAAATTTGGCGCCGTGATTTCTCAAACATTCTTCTCCAATCCACTGCGGTAAAAAATTCCTAACTCATCTGGTGGCAACACTGACGTACGTATTAGACGGCGTTCTGTGACTGGAATACTTGAATGCGGAAATTATTCTCCAAGCCATTGCGGTAACTAAATTCCTAAGTCAACTGGTGGCAGCACTGCATAATGGCTTACATTGACGTACGTATTAGACGGCGTTCTGTGATTGGAACTCCTAAATGCGGAAATTATTCTCCAAGCCATTACGGTAACTAAATTCCTATCTCAACTTTTGACAGCACTGCATAATGGCTTACATTGACGTACGTATTAGACGGCGTTCTGTGATTGGAATACTTTATTCTCTTATCCACAGAAGTAATTAAATTCTTCAGTCAGCCGGTGGCAGCACTGCAAAATGTCTGACATTGAGGTACGTATTAGACGGCGTTCTGTGATTCGAATTCTTAAATGCGGAAATTATTCTCCAATCTACTGCGGTAACTAAATTCCTAACTCAACTGGTGGAACCACAGCAAAATGGCTGACATTGACGTACGTATTAGACGGCGTTCTGTGATTGGAACTCCTAAATGCGGAAATTATTCTCCAAGCCATTGCGGTAACTAAATTCCTAAGTCAACTGGTGGTTGACATTGACGTACGTATTAGACGGCGTTCTGTGATTGGAATTCTTAAATACGGAAATTATTCTCCAATGGACTGCGGTAACAAATTGAATTAGGAAATGAGTAGATTATTCTCCAATCCACTGCGGTAATAACTTCCTGAGTCACATGATGGAAGCACTGTAAAATTGCTGATATTGACGTACGTATTAGACGGCGTTCTGTGATTGGAATTCTTAATGGCGGAAATTATTCTCTAATCCACTGAGGTAACAACTTCCTAAGTCAACTGTTGGCAGCACTGCAAAATGGCTGACATTGACGCACGTATTAGACGGCGTTCTGTGATTGGAATTCTTAATGGCGGAAATTATTATCCAATCTACTGCGGTAACAAATTGAATTATGAAATGAGGAAATTATTCTCCAATCCACTGAGGTAACAACTTTCTAAGTCAACTGGTGTAAGCACTGCAAAATGGCTGACATTGACGTACGTATTAGACGGCGTTCTGTGATTAGAACCATAAAATGCCGGAAGGTGAAACGCCCACTCCGATTCATGAAAGGCTGAGCGATGTGATGCAACAGTGAATGATGGATTCGTCGCTGTAACGAATCTGAAGAACGAACACCGTGGCCGTCGATGGCTTAGGAAGCAAGACCACGCTTTTTACCGTAGCTGCGACATTCGCCCACCAGCCCCGACTCAAATTCCTCTTCCAATGCTACTAGAGGTGAGTGTCCATCACTAATATAACGTATGTCCACCAGGAAAGAAAGAATGGCGTGAACAAAGTAAGAACAAAGATACTAAAGGGAAGAAACATAAAACGGAAGTCGTTCGTTTTTGTTGACAAATTCCTTTTATTGGACTAATATTTTCTCCGTGTAACCGGAAATAAGGTAGTAACGGACAAAGGGGCAGTGTCGATGCCACACTTGGGGGTCAGGAATGGAGGATTGATCCAGTCCAGATGACAGGCTGAAGGGCACAAGAGTTGTTGGGCCGTAGAATGTCACAACATGTAAGCTGGCGTCCTAACTAGGTGGTTCAGAGTGTCACTGCGTTGTTTTCGCACTAGTTGCGTCCACGAACGATGAACATCAGGGCTCCACGTAACAGTACCACGGCGGAGATCTTAGTGGACCATCGTCAACGCGTGTCACTGGGTGGGCTACATTGCGTAACCCTCGGTAAACATGTGCTCAGTGGCCAAGATGACTGCCAACATTCTCTAAGCGACCATCCTTGGTTACATCAAACACTATTATTATTTGGCAAACCTTATAGTGTACACATTACTTTACTGATCTATAAGGTATACTTCCTGTCTCTTAAATAGTTATATATATATATATATATATATATATATATATATATATTGTAATAAACTCAGGGTCTTTACTGGGTTTGATAGTAAGAAACAATTCAAGATTACAATTAAAAGAATTATAATTTCAACAATTTGAAACTAACTGAATATGGAATAAAAGTAAACGAAATCTGACTCTATTACCCTTAATTTACCGTTTACAAATATTTATTATTTTCCTTAATTACCTACAATTGTCCTTTTGGTACCCGTCTTAATGATTTCCAAACCTTGCACATTCACTTTCACCAACAGAAACACCATTAATCCTCGTACGGACCATCGCTGTTTCGCCCGCGTGTCCACCAGTCAATTTAGTCAGAATTATCTCCAAACACCCCAAGATGTACCTCCAACAAAAATAGCAGAGTTATTTTATCTACTGCAGGATTCTCCAAACTATGGAGTTGCCCAATAATGTTTCTTTCTAACTCTGACTATGCTGATAGACTCTTTACAATGCTTTATCGAAATAACTCTCCATCCCACATCTTTCTCCCTTGCAATCTACCACACAACTGCTTGCATCTCCTTCTCCCTCTAGATCTACCATCCAACTACTTCCATCCTCGTCCTTCTCCCTCGAGAGATCTGGCATCCAACTACTTCCATCCACGTCCTTCTCCCTCGAGATCTGCCATCAAACTACTTCCATCCTCGTCCTTCTCCCTCGAGATATCTGGCATCCAACTACTTCCATCCTCGTCCTTCTCCCTCGAGATCTGGCATCCAACTAGTTCCATCCACCTCATTCTCCCTCAAGATCTGCCATACAACTGCATCCATCCACGTCCTTCTCCCTCGAGATCTGGCATCCAACTACTTCCATCCACCTCATTCTTCCCTCAAGATCTGGCATCCAACTACTTCCATCCACGTCCTTCTCCCTCGAAATCTGGCATCCAAATACTTCCATCCACGTCGTTCTCCCTCGAGATCTGGCATCCAACTACTTCCATCCACGTCCTTCTCCTTCGAGATCTGGCATCCAACTACTTCCATCCACCTCCTTCTCTCTCAAGATCTGGCATCCAACTACTTCCATCCACGTCCTTCTTCCTCGAGATCTGGCATCCAACTAGTTCCATCCACCTCATTCTCCCTCAAGATCTGCCATACAACTGCATCAATCCACGTCCTTCTCCCTCGAGATCTGGCATCCAACTACTTCCATTCACCTCATTCTTCCCTCAAGATCTGGCATCCAACTACTTCCATCCACGTCCTTCTCCCTCGAAATCTGGCATCCAAATACTTCCATCCACGTCGTTCTCCCTCGAGATCTGGCATCCAACTACTTCCATCCACGTCCTTCTCCCTCAAGATCTGGCATCCAAAATTTTCCATCCACGTCCTTCTCCCTCGAGATCTGCCATCCAACTACTTCCATCCACGTTCCTTCTCCCTCGATGTCTGCCTTCCAACTCACTTATTCGCTTCGCATCCCTCACCAAGAAAACACTAACTCTTGGCTTTCCCACGCTCTGACTCCATCCTTTGAACTCCAGTTACCGCTGTCACTCCTCATATTATAAGTAAACAGTTCTTGGTCTCCCTAATTTAACATCAATAAGAGCCCGTTGTCACTCCGTCCTTCGAGAATGATGCCGATAAACAAACATTGTAATTTAAATAATTAATGGTCTTCTTAATTAGTATTACAATATATATATATATATATATATAAGAAAAAAATAATTTTTAAAATACAGAAAGTAGTTTTCCTTAATTATTATTCATTAACAGATCCTTCACGTACATCTTCAAGTGACATACCTTTTTGCTCATTTTTTAAAAATATATATATATTGTAACGGCCATAGATGTACCAATATAGAAAAAATTCATCTACATCCGTCAAAAATAAAAATTCCTAATCTACAATCCTCTGCTCCACCACTCTTTTTTTTACTTCAGTTTAGCTTCTATTAACAGTATTTTTTACTCTTGTTCTCAAAGACGGCGTTCATTACAATATCCTCAGTAAACCCTTAATGTCTAACTTCTTTCTATTAAGACACTAAGGTATATTTCCTATATGTAAAATCTTAAATAATTTTATATATACTTAAAGTAGTTTTTCTTAATAGATCTTTCACCTATATGTAAAATACTTCTTTGCTCTTTTTCTAAATATATTGTAATGACCCCAGGCCTACAATTTTTTTTTTTAAAAATCGTTATGTATGTGGCATATAAATAAAATGAATCAGTGATTGTAGTGTGTAATGGAGGTAATATTTTGTAATCAGTTTATTAATGGTAACACTTTTGTAATGTTGGTAAGAAAAGTTGCAGTGAGATTCATCGTTGATTATGAATTGTCTCAATTCGAATTTTGAGTGTTTGGGAATTTTATGTTGCAGTAAACGTTTCTTAAAAAGTATTATATTGCTGGTATTTCCTTCTTTAATTTTTTAGCTGAACTTGTGAGAGTTTAATGGACACAACTATTTTTTTAAGGTAACAGGCTACATGAGGGTAATCCACATGGTGGAAACTCCCCTTCAATAGCATAGGAAGGGATTTGAAAGGGTGGATGTGGAAGGGTGGAGGAAGGTAGCCAAGGGTTAACTAGGGGTACCCAGGCTATGGTTTAAGGATCCTACCCGGCATTCGCCTAAAAGTAATGCAGGACATACCCTAGAAAAACCTGCATCAGGTCGGTCGGTCCCACGCCCTTCCCTGGATGGCGGAAGAGTAGTTTTCTGTGGGGACGCAGCATTCCCTTCACCGTGCCCCGACCTGTTTAGGAGAAATTTGGCCTACTGTTCCAATGGGAACAGCGAACAACTCTAACCGTATGCCCAAGGTCTGTGACCCCAGAACAGAATATTTACCTCCCAAAACAGACCGGGGTGCCTCGGCCTGTGGGAACCTTAGTTCAAAAACGGAGAGAGGAGGAGGCATCCCCAACGGTAGCCCCTTCCCTACAAATTTCTGCCTGCGAGAGAATAGCCCTCGCAGACAGCTTGGAAGTGCCGACGCAATTCTTTTTTTTGTGGGTGTAGACAGGCTACATGAGGGTAATCCACATAGTGGCAACTCCCCTCTTATAGCATAGTAAAGGGATTTGAAAGGGGGGATGCGGAAGGATGGAGGAAGGTATCCAAGGGTAACTAGGGTCCCCGATCCATGGTTTAAGGATCCTACCCGGCATTGACCTAAATGAAATGCAGGACAAACCCTAGAAAAACCTGTAATTGGTACTTGTCCCACGCCCTTCCGATGGCGGGTCGCAGCTTTCCCCTCGCCGTGCCTTGACCAATTTAGGAGGCAGCTGGCCGACTATTCCAATAGGAATAGCGGACAACTGTGGTCGGATGACCCTGGTGTGAACATTACCAATTCCAGCCGCGAGTCTCGCAGTTATTCTGAGCATTGCTTCCATGTTACATCGCCAAAAATTCCGGCCACACAATCGGGATCGGTGTCGCAACAACCAGGACATCTTGTACCTTCAACTGCGCGACTTGAATCCTATTTTCCTGGAACTCGGGGGTTTCCAAGTAGACTGTATGGAAAGTGAAAGGAGTTGTCCACTCGGCACGTGGCCATCCACTTCTTCTCAGGGTCGGATTCAAGTCATGTGTGTGTGTGTAAGGATCCTAAATTGGGCATGTTACATGATAAAACTATAGTTATATAACCCATTGTCCTTAGTAATACTAAGAGGAAACACAGCCTGGAATAATCAAGGTTCATTCACTTAAATCTGAATTATAATTTTCATCTCTTCAGGAAAAACACTCCTCTTCCTAGTTTTTTTGGGGGGGGGTTCAACCCAAATGTATTTTCTTTAATCCCACAAATTAATCCCTAGAAAATTATTCCAGTTGTTGATCATCTTATTTTGGGAATTAAAATTTTCCCCACAAGGGTTGTTTCAGTTATTTCCATGTTACCCTGATGTATCTTTGCTATTGGATAATGCATCAGCCCCTCTCTTTTTCTTTCTTTTAGTTTTCACCTTATGAAGGGATTAAAAAAAACCACCGAGGTAATTGGGAAAATATTAAAATTCTACACGGTGCTACATATAAAAAAAATGTAGTATACATTCTTAATAATATACATAAGGTTTAAAAAATAATATAAATGAAATATGCAGGGTTGACTGTTTAAAAATTAATACTATAGGAAGATCAATATGGAAGCTAATATTAGATGTAAAAAAATTTAATATAATACAGAAGAAATTAATTTATAGGTTAAACAATGAAAATTCAAGGAATGATTGTTGAAGGAAATGGTATGAAAAGGATTTGATAAACATAAATAATAAAAATAAAAGCAACAACTACACATGCTACTATGGTTGTACAATAATAATAATAATAATGAGTAAATAAATAGATTTTTTTAACAATATAACTTATTTTTATGTTTGTTTAACTAAAAAGGTCAAATAAATTAAATAATTATAGAAATTGAAAAAAACTATTTTCATGGAGAAGACAAGTGAAGGAGAAATAAATGTGTATGAAAGTAGAGAGTATTAAGAAAAAATACAATCACAGTAAACATTTAATAAGGTGATTATAAAAGGCAAATAATGAAGGAACTCAATTACATAATTATAGAAATTAAAAACTATTTTCATGGAGAAGACAAGTGAAGGAGAAATAAATGTGTATAAAATTAGAGAATATTAAGAAAAAATACAATCACAGTAAACATTTAATAAAGAAATTAAAAAGGCAAATAATGAAGGAACTCAATTACATAATTATAGAAATTAAAAACTATTTTCATGGAGAAGACAAGTGAAGGAGAAATAAATGTGTATAAAATTAGAGAATATTAAGAAAAAATACAATCACAGTAAACATTTAATAAGGTAATTAAAAAAGGCAAATAATGAAGGAACTCAATTACATAATTATAGAAATTAAAAACTATTTTCATGGAGAAGACAAGTGAAGGAGAAATAAATGTGTATAAAATTAGAGAATATTAAGAAAAAATACAATCACAGTAAACATTTAATAAGGTAATTAAAAAAGGCAAATAATGAAGGAACTCAATTAAATAATTATAGAAATTAAAAACTATTTTCATGGGGAACACAAGTGAAGAAGAAATAAATGTGTATAAAATTAGAGAATATTAAGAAAAATACATTTACAGTAAACATTTAATAAAGTAATTAAAAAAGGCAAATAATGAAGGAACTCAATTACATAATTATAGAAATTAAAAACTATTTTCATGGAGAAGACAAGTGAAGGAGAAATAAATGTGTATAAAATTAGAGAATATTAAGAAAAAATACAATCACAGTAAACATTTAATAAGGTAATTAAAAAAGGCAAATAATGAAGGAACTCAATTAAATAATTATAGAAATTAAAAACTATGTAAACAGTTAAGTCTAGTGAAGCAGAAATAAATGAAGATAAAGTTAGAGTATATTGAAGACTGAAAAATAATTGGTATATAGATGCAAGTTTTAAGTATTTTATGCGCTGTTATATATATATATATATATATATATATATATATATGACTTATTTTATTTATATCTATTATAACCTTTAACTGCCACATATTAAAAATAAATATATAAAAGAATTGGATGTTGACATCATATTTTTTTAAAAAAGAGCAAAGAGGGATGTTAATTGAAAATAGAGGTGAAAGATCTTTTAATGAATGATAAATAAGAAAAACTACTTTCTGTATTATAAGGATTAATATCTTATGTATATATATATATATACAATTATTTAAGATTTTTAAAGGTAGGAAACATACCTCAGTAAAAAGAATAAATACATTTAGGTTTGCTGATGATATTGCAATTTAACCTGAATCAGTAAAGGTATAGAAGAAGACATGCTAAACGGCATGAACGCCATATTTGAGAATAAATGAGCATTAATAGAAGCTGAACTTAAGTCAGAAAAAAAAGAGAGTGCTGGATCAGAGGGATTGTAGATTAAGAAAGGGCAGTCAGAATAGTCATCGATGGTAGGAGTAAATGAGGTGTAAAAAGTTGGACAGCAAAAGAAAAGGAGGATTTGTCTAACAAAGAATAGAATTATAGCAACTATGAAGAATTTTTCTGGAGCAAAATAAGCAATGAAGAACAGAAAAGAATAGAATTTTAAGAAATGGGGAGTTACAGAAAGTTAAATCAAGCTGCTAATCAGGAAGTCTTGAATAGCAGTTGTGGTGAGGACAAAATACTATGGATGAGGCGCTTACTAAAAGAATAATAGGCCATAGTTTTAGGCAGGAACGGTCTGGACAGCTTAGTATTAGAGGGAAGTGTGTGTGTGTGTGAGTGAGAGGAGGAAAACAATAGAAAGAGAGAGACCAAGCTAAAATATGCATAGGTATGAAAACATTAGTGCAGGATACAGTAAGCTGAATCTAACTGACTACCACCACCACCACAAGAACAGCAGGACTAAATGACAAATAATATGGATTTAAAAATTTATTGGCATAGGCTTGATGAAACTGAGAGAGGAATTATATGGACAGTTCCATCCCGTGTGTTACAAAAGAGAAACTAACAAAGAAAGGTGAAATAAAAAAGCCTATAGAAAGGAAAGGTAAAAATAGTTAAAACACCAGGAAAAAAGGATGAAGATTCATAGCTGGAAGAATTTAAACAGGAAAAATCACAGCACCCAGTAACGAAACAAACCTACCAATTGACCAATCTGAATATAATGTAGTGCCTGTTGACAAGTTAGTAAACATCAAAGAGTCTCCCAGGGAAATATGTAGAATAAGTAATTGTTGGGATTCCACCTGCGGAATTATGGGATTTCGGCCACGGATTTCCAAAATTTATTGGCGCCGTGGCCGAAACCCAATAATTACTTATTCTGTTGATAAGATTCAACAATATCTATTTTATTTAAAAAAAAATAAAGGCTGGAGCAGACATTTTTCTGATTTTGTGATCCTAATTCTTTCCAGGTCTTTGTCTGTCTGAACCAATCTTAATTCAAACTCCTTAAAGCTAACTTAATACAGTATGAAAATAAACTAAATCTGACTTCTGCCTTTAATCCTCGTTTACAGATTTTAAATAATTTTTTTGTACTCACGAATTGTCTTTCTGGTACCAGATCTGATTATTGGAGCTTGAGGACAACACTCACTAAACATGGCCGTTATTCACTGATTCTACACATTAAATTTCGATGTTCTCGTTCTCTGCCACCTGGAACTTTGGATCTGCCGCCCCTCAGTCAGCCCTGGGACCTACTAGGTCTCCTTGGTGCCTCTATGCGGAATTTAGTTCAGTCTGAGTAAAGCAAAACCTTCTGCTTCCAACTTTGCGATTACTATTTGAGTCTCTCTTTCAAAACTGTCTACTTGCGTTTTATGTAAATTAGTAGATCTCGCAGTTGGACTTCTTGGACCTCGCTATTTATACTTCTATTAATTTTTCACATTTTCCACCTAAGGCCTGCGAGGGATTTTCTCTCGCAGGAAGAACCTTTTAGGAGAGATCCGAAGGGGCTATCTTTGGGGATGCCTTTTCCTCTTCGTTTTTGAACTAAGGTTCCCACAAGCCGAGGCACCTCGGCCTGTTTTGAGAGGTGTATGTTCCGGGGTCGCAGAACTTGGGCATACGGTAAGAGTTGTCCGCTATTCCCATTGGAATAGTCGGCCAGCTGCCTCCTAAACCGGTCGAGGCACGGAGAAGGGAATGCTGCGTCCCCACAGCAAACTCCTCTCCCGCTATCGGAAGGGCGTGGGACAAGTACCCAATGCCCGACCTACCCGATGCAGGTTTTCCTAGGGTTTTCCCTGCATTTCTTTAGGCGAATTCCGGGTAGGATCCTTAAACTATAGCCCGGGGGCC
This sequence comes from Zhengitettix transpicula, assembly GCA_037074705.1. Classification (NCBI taxonomy): domain Eukaryota; kingdom Metazoa; phylum Arthropoda; class Insecta; order Orthoptera; family Tetrigidae; genus Zhengitettix; species Zhengitettix transpicula. Next base: position 245,673,948 of record CM073590.1, on the reverse strand, counting down.
CCTAGTTAACCCTTGGCTACCTTCCTCCACCCTTCCGCATCCCCCTTTCAAATCCCTTCCTATGCTATTAAAGGGGAGTTGCCCAATGTGGATTACCCTCATGTAGCCTGTTGCCCTAAAAAAAATTCACATTTTCCGTTTTCAGTTTCCCGAACTGATCTGTCTTGTCTCTCGCCGCAGACTGACTAACTATCGTACAGAGTGCAGTTCACAACAAAGGCTCCGCCGACACAGACTTACCGTCCATTGTTGTTCTTTGGTAACTCGTATCGCAAACAATCCAATTTAATTAAAACAATTAATGGCCTTTTTAATTGGTATTACAATATATTAACCCAAATAAAACATCATAATAATAATTTTGGACATAAATATGTATTCTGACTAATGAGAAAACTAATCTATATAATAAAAAAGGATGTATATTTGTATGTATGTATGTATGTATGTATGTCTGTATTTACGTTGTTCTTTATACAAATTTTATCGCGTGGACAGAATGCAACAAAAATTGGTACACATATTCTTCAAAATACGAGAAACGGTACTGTGAGGGTGAGAAACCCCTAGCATACATGTGGAAAGAATTATAATTAAAACCCGTGATCATTAAATATTAAATTACTGCGCGCCAAGAGACCAATGACAATGACGTCAAATTAAACAAATAGGTTTTTAATTTAAATAAAAATTAATTATTTAATTTCGAAAATTACTAAATTAAGTACCACATTATTAATTTAATTTAGTGAATTTTCAAGCAATGCAACCCTGGCCGATAACACATTTAGGGATAGGGAGGGGGGGGCAAGTTGCGTTACACGAAAAAATCAGGGGGGGGGGTGTTATGGATAAATGACGTCCCGGGCAACGCCGGGCACTCAGCTAGTAAATAAATCAAATACACAACAGCCAATTTTAAGACAGAAGAAAAAGAAGAATTACTTAAAATTAACAACGTTTCGTGGGTTCAATTAACGACCTCATCAATATCCAAATTTAAAACTGGGTAAAAGAACAAACCAATTACAATTATTACAATAAATTAAGAATAGAATAAGAAACAATTTGGCAGATAACAAAAAAAAAATTGTTAGACTTAGAAATATTTTGAAGGACAGGGGAACCTCCGCTTCACTGCCGCGGCCGAAATGTGACAACAATTTAAAACGTGAACGCACGGTAAAAAATTAATTTACTTTGTTGGACGCGGTCAACAATGGAAACATTTTAGAATTTGAAATTATAACAATATATATAAATTAAACACTACCAAAGAAAACTGCCATTAAGTTTTATTCAAATTGTTGGTATCGTTTTTTATTTTAATCTGTTTTATAGGATCTGATATATATATATATATATAAGATTAATAATAAAAAGATAGCCAATTCAAACAAAAGAAATGATAACATAAACACCACACAACGTTTCTACGATCCTTGTCCCCTTTCCACATGTGCTAAGAAGAGCCTGGAGCGACACAACTGCACACTCGACTCGTCAGTTTCACGAACAACTCAAAAGCGACGAAAACGCAACGACAATGGGACAGCCGAAGGGGTTGCATAACAATCAGGCAGCAACGACATTGGGGAAACGTAACAATAAGGTACCGTAGCAACTGTTGAGTTTCCTTAGTGTCTGTGTTTGTACGTTAACAGCTGTGGTGTTTGATTTAATGTGAAGCATCTCTGGAATTTCTGGGGGCAACGACTAAAATCTCTTAGCATTTTGCCCAAATCAAATGTACGTTTAGAATTGATGATGTGTTTGGAGACTAACAACATTGTTTTATCGTTGGGAAGTTTGATATTAGACACGTGTTCCTTGAAGGGAACGTTTCGTTCGCCCCATGTAGCAGGAATTACAATTACAGCAAGACAATGTTCGCTGTAGGTGTCAAGTGGGGTCCTTGTGGCTTTTAATCAAGTAGAAAGAGTAAGATATTTATATATATATATATATATATATATATATATATATATATATATATATATATATAGCACTTCACTCATTAATCTCGAAAATTAGTTCGATTCCTCGTCCAAAATTGATAATTGACCCCAATCAAATTGGTATTTACTTATAATAATAATTAATTGCAATAACATAAAGAATTTGGAACCATTAAACATGTCGAAGGATAACTGAGAGACAAGCTGTCTGGTTAGTCTGATGGTAGGAGGACAAAGCTTTCATGAGAAATATTATATAGAGCTCGAAGATCTTTTTTCCAAGGATAAAATAAATTCTCAAAGGGAGTGGAAGAACATGGGTTATGTCCAAGGGTTTGGGGGGGGGGGGAAGAACAGAAATGGAAAGACTTGAAGCAGAGGAAAACATCCACTCACAGTTAAGTTGTTGTCTATACCTTGATGAAGATAACTGCCCCCGACGAACCGTTTTGTTGTTGGTGGTGACGCGACGAGCGTCCGTTAGAGCATCCCAGTGCCGTATCAGTTCAGGTGAGCGCCGCCACTCTGCTTCATGCTCCACATACGCGAAACTGCGACACTGGCAGAGAGAGGAAGAAGAAAAAAATTACGCTATAAATATGGCCAACTCCCACGAACCCACGCGCAGTCTCGCTTCTCACGGAGGAGGAACGGAGCGACCAGCCTGTCTCGTGCACCGTCGAGGTCCTCGCGTGCGGAACAACGTGAGCCGAGCACAAGGGGGGGCTGCTGATGACGATGTATGTGTCGGGATGTGACGTCATCCACTGGTTCGCATGATCGACACCCTTCACGCGGGACATTGTACCTCTGAACCAGCTGAGGGCTGACGTCATCCTCATCATTGGATGATACAGTATCGTCTGGATAATCAGTAAAAAAAATCTTCTTCTTGTCCTCCGGACGTTGACACGATGTACCGTCATCCCAACTACTGAAATAATCCACATTTATCTGGACAGAGTCAGCTGATCGCCTCAACATAATAGAGCATCTTTGGGATCAGCAGGAACGTGAATTTCTCTGGATGTACCTACCCGGGTTCAGTTCTTCCAACACCGAACGGAATTGCTGTAGGCATCCTTGGTGAACAACGTCTAGGTAATCTGGATGACTCCAAAGTCGACGATGATCATCCCCAGACTTGTGCCGCTGATCCTTTTGAACGTCATCGCCGTGAGGTCGAGCACAGACGGATGCATCGACAGCGACGTCGACCTCAGGGCGAAGAAGGACGCCTTCGTGAGGACCATCGAGGACCAGTGCCGCCTGCTCAAGAGCTCCACGTTCTTCTGCAAAAACATCAGGCTGCTGGTCTCCATCACGTCGGAACCGTTCTGGTGCACTCAGCGGCAGTTTGAGCGCGGAGTCGACGTCCGGGAGCGTCGACGGACCAAGAGGTTGGCGGACGAGGACAGATTCGAAGGAGCGGGCGACGGCAGCTTGGAATATCTCAACTGGGACATTTTCCACGTAAATAAGATAAAAGAAAAGCGGGAAAATGAGAAAATTGTTAAAGTAGCTGGTCTGGCAACTAACGAGGTCGACGTAGAGGCCCAGCCTGGAAATAAAACCACTCCCGTCGACGGCAGAAACCGCACCTACGTCGTGTACCCAGTCTCTGCATCATTCAGGGAAGAACTCTTTCGCACACCAAACGAATCCGCCTCGGATCTCGATCCACCGACACGAGTGAACGCGTCGGATGGAGATCGACCATGGCACCACGGCAACACCACCAGCGCTGTAACCAGCTGGCCGGGGAACATCAAGAAGATCAAGTTCAGCAACGGCAAGCCGACGACGCTCCACGACCCACCTCTGAGGAACGCCGGGGCGCCGACTGCTGTGGTCCACCGCTACCAGGTAGTCCAGAACCTCTTCCTGGGACTGCGACTCTTCCTGCAGCAGTGGAACGTGCTCAAGTCCTGGATCTCCCCCGGGATGCTGGTGAAATCTGCTCGGCAGCTGGCGGAGTGGATGGGTCTCATGCCCTCCGCGGAAGGCGGTGAGTGAACTATATTTAAGTTCTCTGGAGCTGAGATCAATAAGCGATACGACTAAAACTTCTGAAACTATAGTCTGCACCACGAAAATGTAATACCAAGGTCACAGAGTTTCCCGGCTACGTTGCCAAACCTAGGCACGTGTGGCGACCTTCCGTTAAAGGGAAGTTAGAGACAACACCGCTGGACGAGGGGTGAAGAGCGGTGCGGTTTAGCTACCTGACCTTGATATTACATTTTCGTGGTGCAGACTACAGTCTTTTTTAGAGTGATTCGACACTTGAGATTAATTTCCCAAAAAATAGCATAGCCAGGGAGATGAAAATGGGGACAGTGGGAAGTCCCTGGGTTATGGTTTAAGGATCCAATCCGGTATTCGCATACAAGTAACGCAGGACAAACTAAGGAAAACCTGCATCTTTGAAGGAACTTGTACTGGGCTCGTACCGAATTTTTCGTGTATAAGGGACGCAGCTTTACCTTCTCCATGCCTTGACCGAGAGGCATCTGGCCGACTAGTCCAATATGAACACCTGACAATTCAAATAACAGACAGGGAAGATTGTCCTGAAAACCAGAGAAACATCGTTACATAACCCCTAAATAAATTTGAACCATTCAACATACAAGTAAAAATACTTTTAAAGACGCCCCCCCCCCCCGATGGCAGGTGTAACAATGTAATTGACCAATGAGGAACATGAGGAAGCTGCACGGTCATGGAGAGGAATGTTAAGCGTCACCATGACGCAGATTCTCTCGATGACGGACGAAGGACCCTACAATTGATGGGAGTCGTTATTCATTTCTCTTAACCGTTTGACCTCGTATGGCGTAACAATCGTGATTGCACGGTCGTCGTACGGGATGCGTGGTGCGCGCTAAATTCCGGGTCACAAAGGAGGAGGGGGGGGGTTAGAGTGTACAAGACCTGCAGTCCCTCAGGGTAATGTCACGGGGTCCCATCAGTTGTTTCCCGGCCGGCCTAAATGACATACGCGCCATTGTTCTGTCGACGGCTGTTCAAGTCTGAACGGGAAAGAGAATGAAGGGCAACCCTGACCTACAGTGGGTGCGGGTGTTGGTTGGCGGGAAGTAGGGGAGCAACAATGGAATGAGGCTGATTCCTGGGAAACGTAATTAGTCGGACGAGTGTTCGGGGGAAAGTAAAGCTCGTGGGATGGAATAGTGTCTGTGAGACAGAGAAACTGCAAGAATAAACCGGCCCGTCAAGACTCTGAAGGGGGGGGGGAACTTATTATTATTATTATTATTATTACTATTGTTATTATTATTATTACTATTATTATTATTATTATTACTCCTATTATGAGTATTACTCCTATTATTATTATTATTATTATTATTACTATTATTATTATTATTACTATTGTTATTATTATTATTACTACTACTCCTATTATTATTATTACTATTGTTATTATTATTATTACTACTACTCCTATTATTATTACTCCTATTATTATTATTATTACTATTGTTATTATTATTATTACTACTACTCCTATTATTATTACTCCTATTATTATTATTACTATTGTTATTATTAGTACTGTTATTACTATTACTGTATTTATTATTAATATTATTACTATTATTATTATTACTACTACTCCTATTATTATTATTACTCCTATTAATATTATTACTATTGTTATTATTATTACAATTGTTATTATTAGCACTGTTATTATTACTATTACTGTTATTATTATTATTATTATTATTATTATTACTATTCTTCTACTTCTTCTTCTTCTTATTATTATTACTGTTATTATTATTACTATTCTAATTCTTATTCTTATTACTATAATCTTATTATTCTTATTATTATAACTATTATAATTGCTATTATTATTAGCCTATTCGTGGGTATTTTCCCAGTGGTAGCTACATCTATAAAAATAACATAATAAAAAAATAAGATATATACAAATATATGGGAGATATAAACGAACTACGGTGGTCGACAATGACCACGATGTCGACGCGACCATTATAAAACCTCAATAAATAATAATAATAAACCATCTGTCTCTTTTTAAAGTTTATTATTATTTTTATTTACCTGAAAAAACCTCCATGAAGTTCCTCTAATTCTAGTTAACGAAGATCGTTTAGTCTGGCCGATATAACAAACCGAGAAATTATTGTAACTAATTTTAGAAAGAACATTATGAAAAACCAAAGTGTTGAGACAAACTTTATGAGTTTTTTTTCTTTAAAAAAAAGCAAAATAACGCAAAGAGTTAACAAAATTTCAGTCCAAATCATTGTTTAAGTTTTAATTGGTTTCATAAATCCACTTACTCTGGTGGTGGTGTCTCGAATTTTTCATCTAATCATCCAATTAATCATGAAAAGGCTACGGTTTTTAATTTTGTTGGCAAAGCTTTGATATTACCTGATATATATATCACATCAAACTCATAGCTTCAACTATGCTCTCAAAATCTTAATAGGTTATTATCATCCTATTTATTTTACCGTCACATTAGACTTAATTGCATTTTTTATAATTAAAAAATTGTAATCCGTCAAAATAAAAATTCTACTAGTAATTTCATTGTTTTACCTTATTAAGATTCTTTATCTACAAAATTTATAATGTTGTTGTTCAAAAATCTTAATATCCCTGTCATTTTTAAAATCTGTTAATTCTTTGCCTTATTTTCTTAGAAAAAAAAAATCCATACAGATGGTCTTCATAGTTTGCGATTTCCGTACCGTTGTTTATAAAATTAGTTGCAATAATTGTTCATTTTGTTATACCGGCCAGACTAAACGATCTTTGTTAACTGTAAGTTTGGTAGGTAAATAAATAAATAAATGAATTAATAAATAGACGAATTAATGAAGAAATACGTGAATTCACAAATGAATTAAGGAAAGAATAAATAGATAGATAAGTGAATTACTCCATAAATAAATAAATGGATGAATTAATTGTTAAATAAATAGATTAATGAATAAATGCATGAATTCATGAAATAGATAAATGAATGTATGATTAAATTGGTAAATGAATTAATAAAAACATATTATTTAATGAATAAATAGATGAATTAAGTATTAAATAAATGAATTAATGAATAAATAAATGAATTAATGAATAAATAAATGAATTAATGAATAAATAAATGAATTAGTGAGTAAATAGATGAATTAATTATTAAATAAATGAATTAATGAGTAAATAGATGAATTAATTATTAAATAAATGAATTAATGAATAAATAAATGAATTAATGAGTAAATAGATGAATTAATTATTAAATAAATGAATATATGAATAAATAAATCAATGAAAACTGAAATGTTAATCTTTTTCATTTTCTCAGGTCGTATGTCGAAGCGCAAGAAGAAGAAGAAGGCTGCGGAAATCATGAAGGTGGTGATGGCTCTCAAGATGCTCAAGATCTTGGCCATCTCCTTCCTCACGGCCAAGCTCCTAGCCTTGAAGGCGATGGCCACGGCCACGGCGGCGCTCACCCTGGCGCTGTCCGTCACCTTCAAGAAGCTCCCCGGCGGCGCCGGCAAGGGGGGCGGAGGGGGCGGTGAGCACAAGGCCAAGACTGTGGTGGTGAGCCACGGCGGAGGCACCAAGGGCGGCGGAGGAGGAGGAGGGGGCTGGCCCGAGGGTTGGTCGGGCGCAGAGGAGATTTGGGACAGCGGCGGGGGTAGTGCCGGTGGTGGGGGTGGCTGGGACGGGGGCGGAGCTTCGGCCACGAAGGGCGTCATTGACGGCGGCTGGAAGGCGGACCGGCGGAGGAAAGGGATGGAGTCGCGGTGGAGGACCACCACGGAGGAACCCTACAAGGTCGACGAGGACGAGTACGACCACAGGTAAAGGACGAGGACGCTCTCGTCTGTCACAGATAACAGAAGTCTCTCAGGACTCAGAGATATTGTTTATTTCTTGTACTCCAAAGGACTACAGTGATTCACACTACTTGACGACTAACGGGAAATCGCTCTCCCAACTGCCAAGTTCAACTACGCCTCTCATAGTCCGTTACCGTGGTAACCCCCCCCCCCTTTTTTTTAATCTATAAAGTGTAAATCTGCATCGTTATACATTTATAAAAACAGCAGTAAATTTTATTTCTGGACAGTTTTAATTAATCCTTCAATTCCTAACTGTGTCACTGATTCAATCTTCTTCATTTTTAATGCCACTATTAGTTTGACCTTTTCTTCCCGCCTGTTTCACCTCACCGACATTATTATTTTATTTGCGTCTATTTGGACTTCAGTTATTCAAATATTTTATTCCGTCTCTACCACTCTTTGCCTACTATTGGGTTACTTTCCCTTGCTTGTGCACGAATTTTCTTCGTGACTTCATAGACTTCTGCGCAATATAAATTAATAAAAACTCTCAAGTTTGTTAAAACTAAGGAACTTTATTTAAGAAAATTGTAATAATGAGACGATACTCCGTTGCTTCAGAGATGATATGTTACTCTCAGTCGCCGCGGCGTGCGTGTGTGTAACCTCCGTGACGGTGTTATCTAAAGTCTGAGTGTTGCCAACATGCGAATTTCCGCTACAGACTTTTGAAGTCTGATTTCGTCTCTTATGTGGTTTCGTTCTAGAGTTTATCTTTTAAGTGATCTTTGGGGGAAAACTTCATTTCTCGCCCTCATGGTAGTGTCCATCGTCCAGCTTCCTGACCCGTATAAAAACTAACAGGAATTTTTTTTAAAAATATAAAAATTTTAATTGTGTATCTTTCCCTTGTTCTTCCCTTCAACGTCCTTCTTATTGTATATCTGATTGTTGTTATATTTTCCCTCTACGTTTTTGTCTTTTTTTTATATATGTAGTCCTAGATATTGTTATATCTCCTTAGAACCATTTTTCAGCGAGTATCTCCATCTCTTAATATCCTTTACCGTTTTAATTAAAATTTAAATAAAAAACATAAAGTAAAACAATTGATGACCCTATATCGACAATTTTTTATTTTATTTTTGTTTTATCATATCACGACGTTTCGATATCTTTCCGATTCGTCTTCAAGGTATTTATCCGACCTGAAGAAGGTACAAAACATGTATCGTGATGTAATATAAATTAATAAATGAAAGGTACACTTTTCCTGCATTCATAACCTTGTATTTGATAGCTATAGAAAGCGTCAGGAATGAAGGCGTCGTGGCGCAGATTAGGAAAGGGGGAACTGGGTCTGTCCAATTAATCCACGACTTCCTTTTAATTCACACTTACAAATTCTAAACACTTTTCTTACATTCATAACCTTGTATTTGATAGCTATAGCTAGCGTCAGGAACGAAGGCGTCGAGGCGCAGATTGGAAAGGCGGAACTGGGTTGGCAAGTCCAACGTTGGCTCGATTTTGTGCTTGCGCGCGGATTAACCACACACACGGCAACGGTGTAACGAGGGCCAAGCACTAGAAGGACACTTCGTTCACAACTTTGACTATAGTTCGTGTTCCCCTTGCCTTGCCAAACGAAATTTTTCTACTTTCTGCTATATAAACCGAGTTTTTGTCTACTTCGGTTCCATGCCTGTTCCTTTTACTGTTATTTTTTTTTGGTAATCATCCTTCCTGAATAGCAAAAGTTTATTTCGTGTTCAACCCCCCCACCGTTTTTTTCTACTTCGGTTCCTAGTCTGTTCCTATTCTTTTTGCTAATAATCCTTCCTCAAGAACAAGAAGGTTATTTCGTGTTCAACCCCCCCCCCCCCCCTACCGTTTTTTTCTACTTCGGTTCATAGCCTGTTCCTTTTTTTTGGTAATCGATCTTCCTGAATAACATGAAGGTTATTTCGTGTTCAACCCCCTATCGTTTACCTCTCTTCACAACTTAACAGTATCAATGTCTCTCTGTTAATATTTTAACGTTAAAATTGCCCAAATGCAGACAATATTTTACGACGTCTCCTTGACCAATCTTCAGACCTTCTCAGGTATCATCCGCACAGAATATAATTAATTATCAAGTTGGCAGAGAAAACGAACGTCACCCGACGGTTTCTTCGATTCTGTTGTTCTCATGGCTCTTGCTGGTTTTTTTTTATTTCACTTGAAGAAAGCAACAAGGATTATTGCGTGGTATTTAAATTATCACTTCACTTTTGGTCTGTTATTTGTTGGCTATTTTTTTTATTTACCAAACTATTATTGTCTCTGTATTTGTCAATTTTATCGTTCTTAGTATAATTGTTTTTTAAATACATCTATTTTAATATTATCCACACACTGATATGTTAACTTTTAGACCTCAGTCACATACACATTAATTTTCCCCGGGAGGAGGGGGGGGGTAAATTTGGCCAAGAATCATCAGTTATTTTGAAGTATATCATCGTAATTAATTTAAAACAGTTACGTCCTAGATGTTGGATAGTAGAATCCTTGAGCGTGACGTAACATGTATGACGTCACCACGTGTATTTCCATACCTTAGTAGTTTCTTTTCTAATGGGAGCCTAGATATGACCTTGAAAGCTCTTCCTTGCGCCCACGACGAATCAAATTCGTCCCCTCGACAGGGGGTTTATTGACGATGCGGCAACGTTTTATTTTTTTAATATTCTCTGTTTCTCATTCGCTGAGAGAGAGAGAACAAAAAATGGCTGCCCTCTCATTTGAAGGTAGACCTCGTGTGTGTGTGCGGGGGACAGATGGCGGTGACGTGGTAGTTTGTAAATACGATCCTGACGGTGGGAGAGAGACAGACAGACAGACACACAGAGAGAGAGAGAGAGAGAGAGAGAGAGAGAGAGAGAGAGACAGAGAGAGAGAGAGAGAGAGAGAGAAAATTAGTAATAAATAAAGAGTTCATTTTATTCCCCGAGTCGTTTTGTCTGCGGGGGGGGGGGGGAGGCGTGAACAATCCAGTGAATGAACGGTTTCGATATTCAGGTTCGCGTTTACTGAATTATTTTTATTCATCCTTAGACTCAAAATGTCTGCTCTTCGTTTAGAAGAATCGATACTAAAAAACTTATTTAAATAAATATTAATATTAATATATATATAAGGAAAATACACCAGTGAATGAATATCAAAACAACCCTTGTTAATGAACAGGCAGAACAATTTATTAACTCTTATATATATATATAATAAACAAATAAATATGAAGCTTTAATTAATTTAATTTGAATTTAAATGAATGTTTAATGAGTTTGCCCCCACGTTGGGCGCCAAAATGTAATAATTAACACCTCTTTGTTAATTATTACAATATATATTATGATAAAAGGTAAAATGAAATAAGACTAGGGTTATGGGCCCACAATGGCTGCCACACGATGTGATTGGATGCTGCCAACCTGCGGGGTCAAAAAGAACTAAATTTTAGCTTCCAAAGAAGATCAGAAATTGATCCAGTTTATATCTGAAATGGAATGTACATTCTCTGATTCACTGCGTGTGTCACCCGACCTACTCAGTTATTGTGTAATCTGTAATAAATGTTATTAAAGCATTGAACCATTCAAAGATTGTTTATATAACAAGTTTTTATTTGGAGAGGTTCGGGCGAGCAGGGGGATGGGGTGCGGACGGGGGGGGGGGCAGGGGTTGATTAAAGCTTCCCCCTCCCGGTAATATAAATGGTCTCGTTACAATTTGTAAATACGGTTGATGTAAATACGATGTTGGTTGTTGTGTTGGTAAAATAAAATGTAATCAGTTATTTTTATTACTGTACCAAAAAATATTGTTGTTTGTATTCTCTAACAATTAAATAACTGTACCTCACAGTCGAATAAAATGGTTATTTAATTTTTTTTCCGCTCCGCTTCATCCTAAATCCCCTCAATTCCTCTTCTTTTTTAATAAATAAATAAATTCACACAGGTATAGATTTTTGTAATATCTAATTTATACTGCGATTAAAATGAGAAGGCACTGTGGGGGGAGTGTTGCCACGTTTGGAGGGAGGCGCCGTTGCAGCTCTGGTTGTTGTTGTTGTTGATGAATGGTGACGCGCTCACTAAATCACAGACATTGCGCGGTTGTTCGGCAACGCTGTTCGCTGCAGCCCTTACTTACTTTTTTAAGCGTTCTGATTGGTGGATTCGAAAGTTGCCACACCGACCCCCGTAGCTATCTAATATTTAATATCAGACTGACTCTATCTATCTTTTTTTTTCTCACTGAACCTTTTGAGCCGCAGTGTGGAATAAAGTCATTTAAAATTATAAACGAAAAAATGTTTCGTTTGATTGAAAATAATTAAAACAAAGATAGTCAAAAAACAGACGAAAAAAGAGGGTAATATAACAACGTTTCTGGGATCCTCGTTCCCATTCGTCAGGTGCTAAGAAGAGCCTTTTGAGTGTTGTCAACCAACTGATCAGTGCAGTTGTGTCGCTCTAGGCTCTTCTTAGCACCTGACGACAGGGAACGAGGATCCCAGAAAGGTAACAACCTTGTGTGGTATTTATATCACCCTTTTTTTTGTTTGTATTCGACCAAACTTTCTTATTCATTATTCAATTAAGATTATCTTGAAACAGTTCTCAGAGACCCCCCGACGGTTTTAAGAAGAACTCTGAACCACCCTCACGAATAACGGTTCAATATATTGACAGAAATTGCTTTAATGAGCAGTAGAAGATGTTTTCATTCTAATAATAATCTTTTTTTAGGGCAACCGGCTACATGAGGGTAACCCACATGGTGGCAACTCCCCTTTAATAGCATAGGAAGGGATTTGAAAGGGGGGATGCGGAAGGGTAGAGGACGGTAGCCAAGGGTTAACTAGGGACCCCGGGGCTATAGTTTAAGGATCCTACCCGGCATTCGCCTAAAAGTAATGCAGGACAAACCCTAGAAAAACATGCATCAGGTAGGTCGGGCATTGGGTACTTGTCCCACGCCCTTCCCTATATGGTGGAAAAAGGGGGTATGCAGTGGGGACGCAGCATTCCACTTCTCCATGTCTCGACCAGTTTAGGAGGCAGCTGGCCGACTATTACAATGGGCACAGCGGACAACTCTTACCGTATGCCCCCAAGGTATGTAACACACCGGGACATTTACACTCCTCTCCCGCCATCCAGGGAAGGCTGTGGGACAAGTTCCAAAATGCCCGACGTACCTGATGCAGGTTTTATAGGGTTTTCTCTGCAGTACATTTAGGCGAATGCCCCGGGGTAGGATCCTTAAACTATAGTCCCAGGGGCCCCTAGTTAACCCTTGGCTACCTTCCTCTACCCTTCCGCATCCCCCCTTTCAAATCCCTTTCCTGTGCTATTAAAGGGGAGTTGCCACCACGTGGATTACTCTCATGTAGCCGGTTGCCCTAAAATAACATTTTTTCATTGTTTTTGTTTAACCTGTAGTGACCTTCTTCTTGTTAGCACAGCAACCACTATGGACCCCGTTCAATTTTACTTCAAGTAAGTAATGTCGAGGACGTCGTCATCTTGTGGGATCCCTTCCAATGGTTCATTTATCATCAGGTATGTCGCGGGGTTTCTTTTATTTTTTTCTTGCTACTTGTCTCCACGACGACTGGAGGGACGCAGCATTGTCCTTCTACATGCCTCGGCCAATTTTTAAGAGGAGGCAGTGGGTCGACTGTTCCAATGAGAGCAGCCGACAAGTCTTACTGAGGTCCGGATCTGAGCACGTACAACCCTCTCCTCGAAACTGTCGAGGTGCTTCATAAACCAGAGGTTGCGCACCCTCCGTCTCTTTCCAAGGAGGAAGGTTCCACCGGTGGGAGCTTCGCGAGGGAGTTGAAGAGAAGAAAATAAGAAGGAGACTGGTTTTATATAAGGTCATCCACATAGTGGACACTCCCTTCTTATAGCATAGGAAGTGAACCATGTACACGCTGCGGCTTCTGATTGGTCCTTGGCCACGGACGTTGAATGTTATGACGAGGATTGACCTACCTTATGATATGCAGAGCTGCTTTACTTGAGGTCCCGAGTGTGTAACCGTGATTGACCTTCATCAAGGGGTCTCGCGCAGTGTTTTGGTCATGCTGAGTGCAGACCGTCGCCCACTTGGCATTGGATCACGTCGGCTCCGTGCCAACGTATCGAAGCCAGAATGCGGATCGGCAGGCGCCCCCCATAAAAATAGAGGCATAAGGACGCCGACGACCATTTGCGACCGCAGCCATGACCCTCCTGGACGCGTCGTCGCTGCTGTTCCTCGTCCTGCTGGTCACGGCCGCGGTGGTGGCCGACGACGCCTCGCAGGTCCTGGAGAGCTGCGCCGGGGACGAGGACTGCGCGGAGAGACGCGTCGTCGCCATGGTGGACGCCCTGGACAACCACACGACCATCGCCGTGCTGCCTGGGACGGTCACTCTGGTCAGGGTTACGCAGGGAAACCTCACGACGCGGGAGGACGGAGCGGCCACGGATCTGGAGGAGCGCGTCGACAGGTTCCTCGAGACCCACAGCGTCCGCGTGCGTCTCGGTGACGTCGACGTCGACCTCGGTCTCGACGCCCTCAGGAGTCCGAGGGAGGTGGCGGCCCAAGGTAAGCAACACATCTACGATCAGTCTCGTCACTTCACCGTGATGGTTCTTCCGTCATCAAAGTCCATTTTGTGAGCCTCCAAGGTCGACTCTCTGAACTAGACTGACTGTAGAAGGTTCAGTTCCTTGCTCTGCAGACCCATCAGAGTGTTTTTTCTTGTCCGAAAACACTGGACCAACCTAAACGTTTCTTTCGGCTTCAATAACACCTTGTTCTTCTGTTTCACCACTCTTCTTTCCCCCTCTTCTCCCACATTGCCAGTAAAATGTCTCTACCAGTTTCGTTACACCGTGGTCAATCAGTTTCGCATTATACTTATTATTAATACCGTTCCCAGTTGTTTAGGCTAATTATATTAACCAATAACAGTTATTTTGATGCATCGTCCCGTCACTTCCATCCGTATCATGCCAGAAGAGGGGGAGGGGGTTTAAAATTATACACCAACAACATCGGGAGAGACACTATCAATCTCAATGACCCCCCTATAAAAATATTTATTCGCCTCAAATATCGACCTTTCTTTTTGCAAAACACTCACCCCCTATTGGCGATAGCCGAGCTTTACTCCCCGCACAGTGTTTGTTTTCGGATCGTAAGGAACGTGCGTTCAGAATGTGGTCAAAATTGCTTCCACGTTTTTGGAACAAACACACATCTACGGGACTGTGTCATGGGGTTTCGTTCAGTGATGTTAGGAATATATTTTTATTTTTTTTTACTCGGAAAAAGCCTAGTCTAACTACACCACAGTTGAGAGAATGTTATCTCTGGGTTTCTTACAACAACAACGTTCCCCATGACTTATACAAGGAGGAAACGTTGTGCGATTATATTTTATTGCATTTCGTTGTTGTTGTTTTTCTGACTCGCCAATTTCCGCCATTCTATAATACGTCACACACGTGCGTTCTTTTCGGTACCCGCCAAATTGAGGGAGGTAGTTTTTGGGTAGGTTCACTAAAATCACAACCAGCGTTATTTATCGTTGCTTATTTATTCGTTTTGGTTCTGACACGGCCAAGACCGTACCTTTGGGAAGTCTTA
>CM073590.1:245580928-245655928 GCA_037074705.1 Zhengitettix transpicula | reverse complement strand
CTATGAATATACATTAAAACTATTCCATAGAATAAACATGAAACGTTGAATTGATCAGTTGCAAAGAATATTAATCATAAGAGATATTAATGTAGGTTACAAAATTCCAAGGAATATTTATAAAACGGCATTACAAACGCAAGAAATGAATTCCGTAGAGTAATAATCGTAAAACGTTTTAATATATTAAATGAATTTTCATTAAATATTAATAAAAAGGTTGTTTCAACATATCAAATCAATTCCGTATAATATTAATCCATATAAATGAATCATTATTGGAAATTAATTCCACAGAGTATTAAACAACATTGATGTTAATAGATCAAATTAATTCCACAGAGTATTAAACAACATAGCTTTAAATAGATCGAATTAATTCCACAGAGTATTAAACAACATTGATGTTAATAGATCGAATTAATTCCACAGAGTATTAAACAACATAGCTTTAAATAGATCGAATTAATTCCCCAGAGTATTAAACAACATAGCTTTAAATTGATCGAATTAATTCCACAGAGTATTAAACAACATAGCTTTAAATAGATCGAATTAATTCCACAGAGTATTAAACAACATAGCTTTAAATAGATCGAATTAATTCCACAGAGTATTAAACAACATTGATGTTAATAGATGAAATTAATTCCACAGAGTATTAAACAACATTGATGTTAATAGATCGAATTAATTCCACAGAGTATTAAACAACATTGCTTTAAATAGATCGAATTAATTCCCCAGAGTATTAAACAACATAGCTTTAAATAGATCGAATTAATTCCACAGAGTATTAAACAACACTGCTTTAAATAGATCGAATTAATTCCCCAGAGTATTAAACAACATAGCTTTAAATAGATCGAATTAATTCCACAGAGTATTAAACAACATTGAAGTTAATAGATCGAATTAATTCCACAGAGTATTAAACAACATAGCTTTAAATAGATCGAATTAATTCCACAGAGTATTAAACAACATTGATGTTAATAGATCGAATTAATTCTCCAGAGTATTAAACAACATAGCTTTAAATAGATCGAATTAATTCCACAGAGTATTAAACAACATAGCTTTAAATAGAGCAAATTAATTCCTCAGATTAGATTTTAATTAGCGGAATGCATTCCATGGAATATTTATCAAAATCGATAGCAAATGGATCCCATAGAATACTTACTTAAAAACATAGCATCTTAATAAATTTTTTTTTACAAGTTTAATTTTTCAAATTATTTGTTTTTATTAAAGAACACGACAATGAAGAAAATCATCAGAGATATTATAAACAGGAGAAGAGATAAAATCACTCGGCTAGTTTTCTTTTTATAGTTCTTCCCTTGTTTTTCTATTTTATTTGAACTTTTCCTGATCATAATTTCTGAGTACTAAAAGATATTTCTTGGAAAACAAACGACAGTTTTCATTAATCACTTCTTTTCTTCTTAGTAATTAAATAATTGAATATTATTTTTGTGATCTAAAAAAAAATAAGAGGAATAGCATCTGTGTTTCTCTCTCTCTCTCTCTCTCTCCCTCTCTCTCTCTCTCTCTCTCTCTGATTTTCTAACCTATAAATAAGGAAACATTCTTAATTGACTTGGGGTTGTGTCATGTAAAGCGATTAATTTAACTCTAGGACCCTTTTAAATCGATTATATGAGGTTAACTGTATTTTTTTGGTTTATTCCAAGTTTCATGCCAACGATTTAACCTTTGCATCTCCTTAATTAAGTTTCTCAGTAATTTTTATTGGACGCGTCTTGATTATTTTAATTTTAATTTTTGGGCGAAGTTGCCCGTGGGACGACGCTTTCGCGATTTCTGGCAAAGTTTCGCGGACCGTTTGCCTATTTATTGGCTACGGTGGTCCCTCGGCCCCCCCCCCCCCTCATCACTTGCCAGACTGTCGCAGCCAATGAGAGTAACTTTCCTACTTTCTACGGACCAATGAGGTCAAGGCCAGCTCCAGCTGTGGGTCAGGTCCGCCTTTCTTCCCGGAAGAAACCACAAGAAAGTTGATGAAGAAGGGCGGGAGGGGGAGGAGGGGGGGGCTGCTGCTGGGAAGTGGGACACACATTACAATTAGTCAGGGCCCCCTTTTAAGAGAAAGAGAAAAAAAAAGGTGGTACAAGGAGCCAGCAGCCCTTCTTTGTACAGTCACAGACCCATCAATACTTTACTGTACCACTTGTTGTAATTCACTATACACGGTTTCTTTAAACTTAAATTTACACGTCCAATGAAAGTGTATTATTTACCCCCCCCCCCCCCCACACACACTAAAAAAACAACCCCGCCGCCTTCTAGTTTTCTTATTCTCAATTCTACACAATCACTTCGATTCTTTCATAAGCCTTTGATTTTCTTTCACATCTTTTGTTATTTTTTTTACTATTCCTCTCCCTTTTCTGTTTCAAGATTCTATTTCTTGCTACCCTATGACATTCCTTTACCCACCCACCCCTTTTTCAAGGTTAAAACGTGTGAGGAAAATTTAAATATATTTCAGAAAAGACGTTTAAGAATAATAATAATAAAACATCCTTATTGGGGGGAAAGATAAATTTATTACGAACTTTGGGAGAAAACGTTCATAAAGATATTATTCGATTGAACCTTGTATGACCGTTCTTATAAAACAAAGGGGGGGGGGCAACAAATAAGACTATTTTAATTTAATTAACAATTAATTTCGTATCAGTAGAATCAAATGAATATTAGGAAAAAAAGGAAAAGTATTCCACGAGGGGTGGGGGGGGGGAAGAGTCAGGAACCAAAAATAAAAGTAGGATCTAAAGATTACCAACATAAAAAAGATAACAGTTACAGAAATATAAAAAAGACTGAATCTATGGGAACCAAATTTTGAACTTTCGCACCCGGGAGGAGACGGGAAATAGGGCAAAGTAGGACATAAATATATATATATATAAATTAGAAGAAGAAAAAACTAAAAAGTGTAGAAATAAAACGGCTGGAATCCAGGAATAATAATTTAGAAATATTCCGTAAGGAGTAGACGAAGAAGATCCTAAATATATTATAGGAAGTTAAAATAGAATTATAGGAGTAAAAAGATTCGAAACTAGGGAATTGGTTTCGAATCATTCCACGTTAGACGAGTTGGAAATAGACGAAGAAGGGTGTAAATAGTAGAAGAAGTTAAAATTAGCTGGAATTAAATAAGTGGAAAGAAAAAAACTGTAAGTCACAGAATATTTTGAAATATTCCACGTTGGAAGAGCCGGGAATCGAACTACGGGGATTTTAATAATAGAAGAAGAGAAAACCGAGAATTATAGGGGGAAAAAGGGCTGTAAGTCCGTTTATTATTGGTTTTTATTATTATACATTCCACGAGGACGGGTGTAGGGAATAAACGAAGTAGTATCTATTTATTAGAAGGAAAACTTGAATTACAGAACAAAAACTGAGTGGGATACTGGGAATAGGACGGCGAAGAGTCGGGAAACAATACAGACTAGGAATTAAATTTTAGAAAAAAATTAAGTCTATAAGAAATAATAAAAAAAGGCTGGGATTTAGGAAAGACGATTTAAAATGTTCCACCGGCGGAGGGTCGGGAAAATAGAACAAGAAAAATCTAAATAAGTGAAAGGAAAAATTGAATTTTAAAAAAATAAAAAGGCTGGAATTTTGGAAAATAGGATATTAAATATTTCCACTGGGGAAGAGTCGGCAAAAGACCAAGTGGGCTATAAACATTAAAGAAGAAAAAGTAAAAAAAAAACATTAAATAAAAAAAGGCTGAAAGCAAGATAATTTGTTTCGAAAAATTTCACGACGGACGTAAGGGAATAGACAAGGTAGGATCTAAATATTAGAGGAAGAAGAAGAAAAAGGGTAGACAAGGTAGGATCTAAATATTAGAAGAAGAAGAAAAAAAGGGTAGACAAGGTAGGATTTAAAAATTAGAAGAAGAAGAAAAATGGTAGACAAGTAAGGATTTAAAAATTACGGAAAATAATAAAAAAAATATAGGCGAGTCGAGGGAATTGATTTTTAAATATTCCACCGCAAGTTAGAGTCGGGCAAATACGCAAAGTAGAATATAAATATTAGAAGAAGGAAAAAATAAAAGTGTTGAAATGCAAAAGGAGGAATTAAGGGAATTGGTTCTGAAATATTTCACGAGGAAAGGTAGGGGATAGATAAAGTAGGATATAATTATTAAAAGGAAAGTTGAATTACAAAAATAAAAGACCTGAAGGCAAGGAAAATGCTTTTGAAATAAAACACACACGAGAGAAGAGCCGGAAAATAGACAAAGTAGGAACTAAAAAAGGAAAAAATTGAATTATAGAAATACAGAAGACCCGGAGACAGGGAAATGGTTTTGAAATATTTTCCCACACAGTAGAGAAGAACCGGAAATAGACAAAGTAGGAACTAAATATTAAGACGAAGAAGAAGAAAAAAAGAATAGACAAAGTACGATTCAAAAATTACGAAAAATAAAAAATATATAGTCGAGTCCTGGGAATTGATTTGAAATATTCCACTGCAAGGAAGAGTCGGGGGGGGGGGGGAAATACGCAAAATAGAAAAATAAATATTAGAAAAAGCAACAGTAAATGTGTAGAATAAAAAGGCTGAAAACCAGAGTATTTCATTGGAAATATTCCATGAGGAATGGCAGGGAATAGACAGAGAAGGATATAAATACATTAGAAAGAAAATTGAAGTACAGGAATTAAAAGGCCCGAAGTCAGGGAAATGCTTTTGAAATATTTCCCCCACACACAGTAGGGAAGAGCCGGGAATAGACAAAGTAGAAGAAAAATAAAAAGGATAGACAAAGTAGGATTTAAAAATTACGAAAAAATAATAATATAGTCGAGTACAGGGAATTGATTTAAAATATTCCACCGCAAGGAAAATTCAGGGGAAATACGCAAAATAGAAAATAAATATTAGAAGAAGCAACAGTAAATGTGTAGAATAAAAAGGCTGAAAGTCAGAGTATTTCTTTTGAAATATTCCACGAGGAAAGGTAGGGGACAGATAAAGTAGGATATAATTATTAAAAGGAAAGTTGAATTACAAAAATAAAAATAAAAGACCCGAAGGCAAGGAAAATTCTTTGGAAATAAAAAACACACACGAGAGAAGAGCCGGAAAATAGACAAAGTAGGAACTAAATATATTGAAAGGAAAAATTGAATTATAGAAATACAGAAGACCAGGGGAATTGTTTTGAAATATTCCACACACGGGAAAAGAGCCGGGAATCGACAAAGTAGAAACTAAATATTAAGATGAAGTAGATGAAAAAAAGGATAGACAAAGTAGGATTTAAAAATTACGAAAAATAAAAAAAATATAGTGGAGTCCAGGGAATTGAATTGAAATATTTCACAGCAAGGAAGAGTAGAATATAAATATTAGAAGAAGAAAAAAAATAAAAGGGAGGAATTTAGGAAATTTGTTGTGAAATATTATGTAATAGGCAAAGTAGGATCTAATATTAGAAGGAGAAAAAAATAATAAAGTCTGAATGTTAAAAATAAACATAAAAATAAAAAATGGTCTAGTGTAGGAAATTGAATCAGAAATATTCCACACAAGAAAGAGTCAGGAAATACACAAAGTAGGATAAAATTATTAGAAGAAGGTAAAACTGTAGATAGAGGGAATTGGTTTTGGAATACTGTATATTAAGCAGAAATGCTTCTAAATAGTAGAAGAAAAAAATAGATTCATACAGAAAAAAAATGGCTGGAAGTCAGATCATTGGTTTTGATATATTCCACACACACATCAGACAAATAAAAGGGGATTATCACCAAAAAAAATTAAATTTATTATGAGTTATTTCCAAGTGTGAAGTAGCCCATCAGTGTTAAGATGAGCCAGGAAGGGGTTGGGAGGGGGGGTAATTATAATATGATAGTGTGTGTGTGTGTGTGTCGTGGGAAAGCCGGACATCCTTGCCACTTGTCTGAAGGCAGGAATGTGGGACGGGAGTGTCAGGTGCAGGAATGAGGTCCTGGTCCACTGACCCGATGCACCACTTCCCTCCTCAGTCACGACCGTTAAGTTTTCTCCTCCCCTCCCTCCCCCCCCCCCCTTCCCACGACCGGCAGCCGCAGCCGCTCTCTCTCACCCAGTCCTCCATCACATCACCAGTGTCTGTGTCAAGGTTGCCTCGACGCGAACAATGCCTACACTTTCTCACCTTCACAGCCTCCACCCGGGCAAATATTACAAATTAGATAAATAACACCATTTTACACTCATTTAAAAAAATTAAAACTGACCGGTATTGAATTTAAATCACGTCCTTCCCTCCAAGGGTTATCCGATTCCCACATTCCTCCTGAACTTGACACCAAACAGCCAGCAAGCGTTGTGTGTACATTATCAACACAAAATCTCTTGCTACATAGGGCGAACGAAAAGATCATCATTACTTTTATTGTCACCAACTATGTTGAGCAACAAAAGTAGACAACAAATGCTGGAAAACATTGTTGCCACTAAATGTTTGACAACAATGTCTACAAAAATATCATAGATGAGATTATCTGTGTGTGTGTGATTAATTGCCTAAACATCTTAATTAAAATTGACCTCAAATACTTAAAATTTATTTGGACAATTAATAAGGAAGAATTATATTTTTCTTAAAAAGAACATAATTTATTAAAGGATGTTTCATCCTTGGGATTATCAAATAAATTTTTGTCTTGTCCTGAGTTCTCACTAATGGAATCTGTACAACATAAACCTTAAAATATATCTTCTCTTCCATCTAAGTTTTTTTATCTCCCATGTAGAACTTCACTTCCCCAATTTATGGTCAGTTGGACCATGGCAAAAATATCAGATAGGAAGTAGTCTGTGAGGGATGTTCTCTCGCAGGCAGAACCTTGTAGGAGAGACACGAATGGGCTACCTTTGGGGTTGCCTCCTCCTCTCTCTCGCCGTTTTTTTGACCAAAGGTTTCCCACAAGCCGAGGCACCTCTCGGCCTGTTCTGAGAGGTGTATGATGTTCCGGGGGGTCACAGACCTTGGAGGCTACGGTAAGACTTGGCCGGTTCCCATTGGAACAGTCGGCCAGCTGCCTCCTAAACTGGTCGAGGCACGGAGAAGGGAATGCTGCGTCCCCACAGCAAACCGACTCTCCTGCTATCCAGGGATGGGCGTGGGACAAGTACCACAATGTCAGACCTACCTGATGCAGGTATTTCTAGGGTTTTCCCTACATTTCTTTAAGGCGAATGCCGGGTAGGATCCTTAAACTATAGCCCCGGGGCTCCTACTTAACCCTTGGCTACCTTCCTCTACCCTTCCGCATCCCTCCTTTCAAATCCCTTCCTGTGGGAGTTGCCACCATGTGGATTATCCTCATGTAGCCTGTTGTCCCCCCCAAAAATAAAAATATATCAGATTAATAAAATTCCACATATGAAGGTGTAAATTTAATGTGCAAATGTTCTCTATCACACATTCTATAATTGTTGTTGTTACGTTTGGGGAAGTTTTTATGTGGGACATATTTTTCCATGTTGGTTGGTGGCAACACTGTTGACACAATTCTAGAGCGTTTGTTGGAAACAAAGAGGTTCTTGATTTCAATTTCCAAAACTAAAGAGGTCCTAAATCCTAAGTAACAAACATTGTTTAACCAATTCTTCCCCCCCCCCATAAACTAATGTTTTATTATTAATTAACCAATAATATTATTTCTGATATAATGACCATTGGATTTTATTATTGCTTGTATTAAATGTCAGGTAATTTTTTAATAATTTAAATGCTTTAAAAGCTATGATTTTTTTTTAAAAAAAAGACATGATGTTTAAGTGAGAGAAATACAAAAATTAAAATAAAAGGGAATTAAAATATTTAACAAAAAATTAATGATGAACAAATTAGATGCAAGCATCAATATTCTGACTATTTAATGTCTAGTAATGTTTAATTATGAAATTAAACAAATTTATCAGTGTAAAGTTTGTTAAAGTTTAGAAAGTTTAAACATTTATACTTTTACATAAAATGACTTTATACAAATCTAGAAAAACAAACCAGAAAAATTTTCTTAATAGGCAAATCAAGAACTCTGAATAAAGTTTTAACAATAAATTTTTTTTTGTATAGTATGGTTAAATTCCATTAACAAATTGGTTAAAAACTGGACTTCAATCAGAGGGGGGTCTTGAATTCCTATTAGAAATATTCCTTTTAAAATAGGCTGTTGTTTATTTATTTTAAACAGTCAGAATATTGATGTTTGCATCTAAATTCTTCACCTTTAATTTGTTGTTAAATATTTTAATTCCCCTTTTATTTTCAGTTTTATATTTCTCTCACATAACAACCACCATGTCTTTTTTAAAAAAAATCATATAAAAGTGTACATACTGTGTGATGACACCACAAAAAATTTAAAACATTGATAAATTTAAATTTTAAAAAATCAGAAAATTATCTATCAGTTTATTACACTTCAAAAATTATAAGTAATAAACTAAAAAAAATTCTATTGCCTACTTAAAACAAATATATTACAATAATGTGACTTATTTTTAAAATAAATGTCAGAAATAATTTACTATAAAATTCAAAACAACATATCTGACAGAGAGAAAACCAAACGTTTCATCCACTAATAAGGACATCTTCAACAATATACTATAACAATGTGCCATATTTTTTTAAAAAACAAATGTCAGAAATGATTTATTATAAAAATTCAAAACATCATATCTGACAGAGAGAAAACCAAACGTTTCATCCACTAATAAGGACATCTTCAACAATATACTATAACAATGTGCCATATTTTTTTAAAAAACAAATGTCAGAAATGATTTATTATAAAAATTCAAAACATCATATCTGACAGAGAGAAAACCAAACGTTTCATCCACTAATAAGGACATCTTCAACAATATATTATAATAATGTGACTTATTTATAAAAAAAATAAATGTCAGAAATAATTTATTATAAAAATTCAAAACATCATATCTGACAGAGAGAAAACCAAACGTTTCATCCACTAACAAGGACATCTTCAACAATATATTATAATAATGTGACTTATTTTTTTAAAAAAGAAATGTCAGAAATAATTTATTATAAAAATTCAAAACAGAGAGAAACAAAACGTTTCATCCACTAATAAGGACATCTTCAACAATATACTATAATACTGTGACTTATTTTTAACAAAATAAATGTCAGAAATAATTTATTATAAAAATTCAAAACATCATATCTGACAGTCAGAAAAACCAAACGTTTCATCCTCTAATAAGGACATCTTCAACTGTTACAGTTATCTAAAAGATTTTAAGTAATCCTACAGACATAATACAATTATTACAGAGTGTTACTTACAATTTATTATGAAAAAAATTAACATCAACATCAAATTTCTAACTTGTAAAGGTTGTTGTGGTCGAAACGACACAGCTGTTGAGAGTATTGTTGAAGATGTCCACATTAGTGGATGAAACGTTGGTTTTCTTTGTCAAATAAAATGTTTAATAATTGGTACCCAAATTTATTTCTGAGTGAAATGTTGCCAACTCTAGAATTCTTGCAAGACAGTGTTGCCACCAAACACCGAATCATGGACCAAAATAATGTCCAACATAAAAACTTCCTAGTCTGTAGTCTCCAAACATAACAATTATATAATCTGTGGTCCACGTGAAATTCATATGTGGAATTTTATTTATCGGATTTTTTGCCATGGTCCAGCTGGTCATGGATGGGGGGGGGGGGAAGTTAATGGTTTATGGGAGATAAACAACTTAGATGGAAGAGAAGATATAGTTAAAGTTTATGTTGCACTGGTTCCATTACTGAGAAGGCAGGACTAGACAAAACAACCACTACACCTATAGTTAACACTTACAATTTACAAGGAAAGAGGAGAGACACACACAGTCAAATAAGGGCAATACAGTAGGAAAATATGGAAGTGAAAAAAAGGGGGAAATAAGAATAATACAGAACTGAGAAAAAAAATTCACATATAGAAGAGACAATTATAAAAATAATTGATTTAGGAAATCAGCTAAATGGAATAGAAAAAAATCATCTTTACCTTTAAAAACAAAAGTTTAAATATGTTCAGATAGATCAAAACAAAATTATAGGAATGTCAGTGTGTGTATTCCAAAGAGCACACATTATTATTATTGAAAATTATCTGGCATTCATGAAATAAATAACCTGGCACGCAGACCACAGATGTCTCCTAATTATTAATTAATACCTGAAGAGGACCTGATGCGAGAACGAAACGTCTCCGCCATAAAAAAATTAGTATGAAGACTTGGTTGGCCATTAACAAACACATTATTATTACTTCACTTCGGACATTAAGGATTAGAAAAGTATTATAGTAGTATTTTAATGTTTAGATGATAATTAATTACATAAAATAATTGTTTTTGACAGGCAAAGACCGTCAAATACATTTTAAAAAGAAATATTGATACCAGAAACGAGTTGACCTCAATTTTTACCTTTACCACTTATTAATTATTAAATTGTAACAGACTTTAAATAGTACGATTTCTTATTGAATATGTAAAAATTATTTTTTGGGGAGGGTAACAGGCTACACGAGGGGAATCCACATGGTGGCGACTCCCCTTTAATAGCATAGGAATGGATTTGAAAGGGAGGATGCGGAAGGGTAGAGGAAGGTAGCCAAGGGTTAACTAGGAGCCCCCCCGGCAATGGTTTTAGGATCCTACCCCGGGGCATTCGCTTAAAGTAATGCAGGAAAAACCCTAGAAAAACCTGCATAAGGTAGGTCGGGCATTGGCTACTTGTCCCACACACTTCCGATACCGGGAGAGAAGAGTTTGTTGTGAGGACGCAGCATTCTCTTCTCCGTCCCTCGACCAGTTTAGGAGACAGCTGACCGACTATTCCAATGGGAATAGCGGACAACTCTTACCGTATGCCCAAGGACTGTGACCCCGGAACAGGCCTCGGCTTGTGGGAACCTTAGTTCAAAAACGGAGAGAGAGGACAAGGCATCCCCTAAAGGCAGCCCCTTCGTATCTCTCCTACAAGGTTCTGCCTGCGAGAGAACATCCCTCGCAGGTACTGCCTGCGAGAGAATAGCCCTCGCAGACCTTGTCAAGTTTAACCAAGCTATTAAAATTACAAATATAATATAATGTAATTTAAAAGATCCGACTGACCGCGGAGCGTGAATTTTGGATAAAATGGCTGCCATTTTAATGATATCGAATGTGCCTTTTTTTTAAAAAAAAAAAACACTAAAGAAATTTATAGCATATTGAAGCGGGTGAAGCAATTTCGTTTTAGGAATGCTTCCATGTTGTTTTTTTTATATGTAAAGTATATTTACTCGGGGAATAAGAAACCACGAAAAGCAACGGGTGGAAAAAGAGTGAAATGCGGCCATTTTGTATTTTATATAATTTTTTTTTCTAAGTAATAGCAAAGTGGAAAGTCACTGTGCAACGTCGCTGTGTGGGTTTAATTTCCACTGCTATGGCGAGCAGGTATTTACGAACATTTCCGACAGTTTCCGAAGTTTCCCGAAGGTCCGTGACTGGTCTGTTTCCATTGTGTGCAGGCCGAGGGAAGCTGCGCCGCCTGCTGATCCCGTTCCTGCTGCTGCTCAAGTTCGTGATGGCGCTGGTTGTGCCGCTGTTCATGCACGGCATCGCCCTGCTCAGCGCGAAGGCCTTGTGGAACGGTCTGGCGGCCATCACCGTGGCGGCCGCGCTCTACCTGCAGACCTTGATCGCCCCCGACGCAGGCCCGAGCTCGCGCATCTCCATAGGGGTTGGTCGTCCGCACCCGCTGCCACCCCCACCACCTCTGCCCGTCTACTACCACCACGCAGACTACCTGCACCACCACGGCTGGAACAGGGCGGGGGCGGCCTACGACTCCTACAGGCCTCTGCGGTGACGCTTGTCGCTTGTATACAACAACAACAACGTGCCAAATAATTTATATACTCGTTACTTTGTGACTAAACTGATTTTTTCTTTTGTAAATACATAATCCAACCCCTTCAAGATTTTATATTGCTGTGAGTGGTCACAGCTCAATGCAAGAACTTCACTAGTTCAAGATTTCTTCTTTTTTTTTTAAGGAAAATAAATAAATCACTATTGAAGTAAACAAGTAACTTATTTCAAGTAACTACATTCACAACTGACTTTTAAGACACGTGAAAAAAAATCATATATGAAGATCGACTGAAATTATTACATTTAAAAGATTTCAATTAAGACTATCGTCATCGATGCTTCAGCCTTTCAAAATATTTTTTATAAGGAATACTTGAGACATTTCTCCTAATTATACTAAATTGTAACCATCAATTAGGGTCAAATTATGTTGCACTGACCACTGTGTCATTTACAACGCAAATAATTTTAAATATATATATATATATATATATATATATATATATATATATATATATATATTGTAATAACCACAGGAATATAACAAAATTATAAAATTGAGTCATCCACATAGAGTAATATTGGAGAGTTAGAGGGGAAAAAAAGAAGCAGAGTAAAACATAAAACTGGATTAAGAACTCATTAAATGAAGATTAATTTAACCTGCATCAATAATTTATCTTGGGCCACAACCTGGAGAAAAATTCCTCAACATCAGTATAGCTTTTGAGGGGACCGTTTTATTTTTCTATAACTCTTCGGAAAGGTCCTAGATTTTTTCTCTCTCTCTCAAGAGCCTGGCAAGGTTCCGTTCGAGCGCCTCAGTGGTCCTTCCTCAGGTCGCGTCTCTTCGATCTCCTTCCACACCCCAACATCAGTATACTGGTTGAGGGGACCGTTTATTTTTCTTTAATTCTTCAGAAAGGTCCAGGATTACTTTTTTCTCTCTCTGAAGACCCTGGCAAGGTTCCGTCCTCAGCGCCTCAGTGATCCTTCCTCACGTTGCGTCTCTTCGATGTCCTTCCAGACCAAATTTACATAAATACCTCCATAATTTTCTTTTTATTCCGGTAGACGCGATTATTATTTTTAATTTCTTCCCGGTGCTTCCAGGATTTTAACTTGATTTAATGATTTTAAAACAAAAAAAAAATACGAGCTGGGTGCTATCCAAATCTTCCACACTGTTGTTAGTGATCTACTGTACCTCCTTCTCAATTAATACAACTTCTTTATACCAACATCAAAGAGACACAGGTGTATTATTTTAAAGAAAACTTGAAGTCCATAATTCCCAAAGGTTCCATGACAGTAAAGCCAACCACTCACTGAGGATAATTTTTTTTCTCCGTCTCACTGTTTGCTTTTTTTTAGGGCAACAGGCTACATGAGGGTAATGCATATGGTGGCAATTCCCCTTTAATAGAATATGCAGGGATTTGAAAGTGGAAGGGTAGAGGAAGGTAGCCAAGGGTTAACTAGGGTGCTATATTTTAAAGGATCCTACCCGGCATTCGCCTAAAAGTAATGCAGGGAAAACCCTAGAAAAACTGGATCGGGTAGGTCGGGCATTGTGGTACTTGTCCCACGCCCTTCCGATAGCGGGAGAGGAGTTTGCTGTGGGGACGCAGCATTCCCTTCTCCGTACCTCGACCAGTTTAGGAGGCAGCTGGCCGACTATTCCAATGGGAATAGCGGACAACTCTTTCCGTATGCCCAAGGTCTGAGACCCTGGAACATACACCTCTCAGAACAGGCCGAGGTGTCTCGGCTTGTGGGAACCTTAATTCAAAAACGGAGAGGAAAAGGTATCCCCAGAGACTGGCAAAAAAATTTTATAGCTCATAAAACACGAGGGGAAAAAAACTACTGCAAGAATATTCGCAAATTACATCCGGCGTGCCACAAGGTAGTGTAACAGATCCTTTTAAACGTTTATGGACGATTTAACGACGTCAATTAATTCAAAATATTAAGTTTTTAATTATAAAGTAAAAATTATAAACATTCGATGGGGCCTGGGAATCGAACCCTGATCTTCTGCCTATAATTCACTGTCACCATCTTACTTTTAAATTTAAAATTATCACCTAACTTCGTAAATATTTCCACAGCAGTGATTTTTTGGCCAGCCGGATGACCGTCTGTTGCTCACTAACTGAGAAAGTAAAGGGAATTAATTACAGTCTCCATTTTTGAAGTTGACAGGTTCATTACAATATATGTCGAGGACTTTGAGAAGAAAAGGTCAGCCATAGAAAGAAAAATACATTGGATCAACAGATTTCTTTTGTGGGTGTTTCACAACTGAATCCTTGTTTGCCAACAGAAGGATTGAATCAACGACAATTACGGTAAATTGGACAATCAGGTTGACGGGGTTCGATAACTGATATGAGACAATAACATTGTAGCGGTACAGGAAGAAGTTATAAAAGGACAGTCAACGAGGTCACGCAATATTTGCTGAGAACAGAAAAGACCAGCGATAATATAATCAGTCGACCAATGTTGAAGTGAGGTTTCAACCTCCAGCCAGCAGGAAGCTGACGAGACATTAAGTACTTACTAGAGTCCTCCAGTTCCACGAGCAAGGTCGAACATCTTGTCATTTTAACACATTTATACTAGGTTTATTCCAGAACCAGTTAAGATAATAATAACCACGGATTACAATCCTAGAGAGAATACAAAGACAAATCGTTTTCATAATTTCCATTACTAAAAACTGTTTGCAAAATTTGGGAAAATTATTTTTTTAAAAAAAATGGTAAGAAGGTTTAAACACTAATGTTTTATAGTTTTAATAAACCATATCAATTAAGTATGTAAATTATGTATATTAAAATCTATAGCGGTACCCTTGCGGAACACCTGTCGGCATTCGTGCCAGATTTTAGCCTATTAGCATCCGCCATTATTCGTCGGTAGGAGCGGTTAAGTAATAACGTTCGTTACTTTGGTTAGAAGTTCTAAAACCACATGAATTACGTATGTAGAAACAATAATGGAGCTGTAATGGTACCCTGAGGAACACCTACCATTCCCGCTAGAGTTTCACGAATTAAGTTCCGTCATCTTGACTAAGTAAGAGAGGTTAAATATTATGACTCATTAGTTGTGTTAATTTTTCTAAAACCATATTAATAATGTATATAAAATTGTAATGGAGCTAAAATGATACCTTGTGGAACGCTTCTTCTCAGAGTTTAACCAATTAAGATCCGTCATTCACTGTAAGTAACAGCCGTCAAGTATTACCATTCCTTGATTTTATAATATTTCTAAAACAACATTAATTAAATATAATGATATAAAGAAAATAAAGGAGCAAAAATGGAACCTTGTGGAACGCCTGTCACGGCAGAGTTTAGTCGATTATGTTTCGTTATGTTATTTATACTACTAAATCTTTCTTAAAACACAGGAATTAAGTTTATATAAAAAAATTATAATGGGACTAAAATAGAACCCTGGGGAAGACCTTTTCAGCCAATTATTCTCTGTAATTCTCAACAAAAACGAACGGTTAGGTATTGTAATTCGTTACGTTTCTTCATATTTTTATCAGATCTAACTAAAAAACTTTTCCTATTAACTTACAAAATACATGGCCACCAACATTTCCAGCGGGAAGTTTTTCATAACTCTGCGAGTGGACTAAAATGGTTGTTGTTCCTGAAATACATGAGTGTATTACACCGCTTACTTTTGTATCTTATCCCAGTCGTGTTACAGCAAGGAATATATCACCTCAAGCCCTGCGAGGGCTATTCTCTCGCAGGCAGAAACTTGTAGGAGAGACACGAAGGGGCTACCTTTGGGGATGCCTTATCCTCTCAATTTTTGAACTAAGGTTCCCACAAGCCGAGGCACCTCGGCCTGTACTGGGAGGTGAATGTTCCGGGGTCACAGACCTTGGGTATACGGTAAGAGTTGTCCGCTGTTCCCATTGGAACAGTCGGCCAGCTGCCTCCTATACTGCTCGAGGTTCGGAGAAGAGAATGCTGCGTCCCCACAGCAAACTCGTCTCCCGCTATCCGGGGAAGGGCGTGGGACAAGTAGCCAATGCCCGACCTACCTGGTTCAGGTTTTTCTAGGGTTTTCCCTGCATCACTTTTAGGCGAATGCCGGATAGGATCCTTAAACTATAGCCCGGGGGCCCCTAGTTGACCCTTGGCTACTTTTCTCACCCTTCCGCATCCCCTTTTTCAAATCCCTTCCTGTGCTATTAAAGGGGAGTTGCCACCATGTGGATTACCCTGATGTAGCCTGTTGCCCTAAAATAAATTATTTTGGTCATTTTCAAACGTACGAACAATTTTATAGATACATTTCATTAATTTAAATAAGCTTTGGAGCTGTCCTCCGCCGACACTCTACGATATAGCAACATTTTTACTGGTTTGTCCAGACCGTGACGAGAAGATGACAGGACCTGTAAATATTACTGAGGTACCTTTTAATTTTTTTAAAAAAATTCATATACTTTTAGTCCTTTATAATGTATTGTGATTTAAGGACTTCCGTACATACGTTCCTGGAAATTATGTCCGCGGCTTTGCAACTGCCGGAGTTTGTCGCCAGGTGGTAGCAGTGAGCGGGACTTGGGAGTCTAGGCTGCTGCCATCTGAGGTCATATCACTGAACTTCATGCAACAACTTCAAATATACGTCTCTCTGGAATTACGAATATATATATATATATATATATATATATATATATATTGTAATATTTCTAAAATAAAGGCCTTTATTTATTTTGTTTTAATGAATTTATATTTTGGCGCCCAACGTGGGGCTCGAATTATTTCAATTCATCAAATTCATTAAATTAATTAACGACTATTAATTGATTATTACAATATATATATATATATAATTCGGGCTTGTTTCAGGCAATCTTTCGATTGTCTTCCTCGTCTCCTTTTCTTTCTTGTGGTCGTTGTCATTCTATTACTTTTCCCCATACTTTCTACACGTAGATATTACTTCACTCATCGTTCTTCTGTAACTTCCGTGACTTTGCTCTTCTATTTTAATTTTTTTATTGTTATTTCTTCATTTCTAAACTTCTTTCTAGTTCTGAAACTGTAGAAATTCTTTCATTTAAACAACCTCCAAGGTTCTATCTTCCTAATTATGTTATTTCCATGCTTTGAAGAATCATTTCCTTTGCTCCTAAAATATTTTTCAACCAAGAATGCTGTTTCATTATTTTCCGCTTGGTATTTCTTTTTGTCTTATTTTTCCTCCTTCGTGACCAATCGTCACTCCTAAGTATTTATATTCGTTGCAGCCTTCAACATGCCCTTCTACACGTGCTAATTATTTTTGTTACGTTACCGCCCACTATAGCTTACATTCAGTTATTATTTTGCCTTTATATATACATATATATTTCTCATGAAACGTTCTGCATCACAATGGTCCTCTACGATTACAATTTTGTAATCGTCTGCAAATGGTAGAAAAATTAGACTTTATTAATGTTAATAATTATTTTAAAAACTTTCGGTACATCATCTTACTTAAATAAACCTTAAAATAAATTAAAAGATCCAGAAGGATAGTGGGAAACAAATAACTAATTAATTAAGGAAGAAATACGATGATAGAAGCATAAAGAATACGGAGAAAAATTAATGGGGATTAACTGCTTAACCTTTTTTTCTCTCTGGTTTTACTAAATTGTCTCCTTTACTTTCATCTTCGCCAAACGATTAATTTCGGGCCGGCCATTTTTTTTTGATTCTATTGTAAAATGGCGGATTCAAGAAGACGCTGTAACGTTAATAATTGTCAAGTTTTCTTCCCCTGTTATATTATTGTGCGGCGCGACACAAAGAGCTTCAGTGAACCTTCCACGTGGATATCGCGAATCCATTTTTCTGCTTCCGTGTTTCCTTTATTCACGCTTTATTTTATAACAAGCCGGGTGGCCCGACGTTGCCAGGGTTTTCATACGTCCATAACTCCAGATTTGACTCCAATTTCGGTTTCTTTTGCGTTATTTTTCTGTAACGCACCTCGATCCTCATCCCTAAATGTGCTCAACCTCCCAGGCCGGAAGGGGTTGAACTCATTGACCTCCGAAATTTTTTTTTAACATGTTCGAAATTTTTCACCCCCAATAATGTAGGTTTAACAAAAAAAAATATTTATTCGACGAACAAAACGACCGGTAACGTGTTTGAAAATTTATACTCCAGTAATCCCCTTTTCCACCCTCTCGCGTTACGTAGGTTGTCAAATTTCATCTCAACGACATCTATAACCCCGGATTTGTCTCCAATCTCGGTCGTATTCGCGTTATTCTCTTGTAACGCCCCTATACCCTCTCCACCTAAATGTGCTCTTTTCCCGTCCTGTAAGGGGTTGAAATTATACACAGATACCATCGGTAGAAACACTATCAATATCTTTGGCCTCAAAAAATATTTTTTCGACTTAAATTTCGGCCGTTTTAGCAGGTTTGAAAATTTCTACACCCGACCAACCCTTACCCACCTTCTCGCGTTACGCAGGTTGTCACAATTAAACTCAACGACATCTATAACCCCCGGATTTGACTCGAATCTCGGTTGCTTTGCGTTATTTTTATATAACGCCACTCCACCCCCACCCCTAAAAGTTCTCCCATCCGATGTGGGAAAGGGGTGGAAATTAAACGTAAAAAGCATCGGTAGAAATACTATTAATCTAATTAACCCAGAAAAATATTTATTCAACACAAATATCGGCCGTGTTTGCATGATCCAAAATTTCCACCCCCGTCCACCCTCGACCATGTGTGTTAAATGGTAAGTTGATGTCATAATTAAAGTCAGCGACAACCATAACCTCGGATTTGACTTCAAGATCGGTTGTATTCGCGTTATTCTCTTGTAACGTCCCTATACCGTCACCACCTAACTCTGCTCTTTTCCCATCCAGTAAGGGGTTGAAATTATACACAGATACCATCGGTAGAAACACTATTAATTTATATGAACTCTAAAAATATTTTTCCGTCTTAAATATCGGCCGTTTTAGCAGTTTGAAAATTTCACCCCCCCCCCCCCGTCCACCGTAGCTTGAGGGAATTAAACGGAAAGTCTAATAATAAACTCAGTGACGACCGTAATCCCGGATTCGTGTCCGATATTGATTGTTTTGGTGTGTGCTATATTATGTAACGCCCATCCACCCCCACCCCTAATCGTGCTCCCGTCCAATGCTGAAAGCGGTTGAAATAATTCACAAACAATATTGGCAGAAATACTATCAATCTAACTAACCCAGAAAAAAATATTTATTCAACGCAAATGCCGCAAATATGAACCAAATTTTCTTCCCCCACCCGTGGGGGTTTAAAGGCAAGTTGAATGTCATAAGTAAAATTAGTGACATCCATAACCTTGGATTTGACTCCAATTTTAATTGATTTCGGTTGTTTTCGCGTTATTTTCCTATAACGCCTCTCGACCCTCACCTATAAGGGTGCTTTTCCTGTAAGAGGTTGAACAAATACACACATTAGAGTAGAAACACTGTCAATCTCTCTCTGACCCCGAAAAATTATTTATTCGACTCAAATATTGGCCGTTTCTGCAGGTTTGAATATTTCCGGCATCGTCCACCCCCCCTCCCGGTGATGATAGACGTGTCTCACCCCCACAGTGTTTGTTTCTCAGTCGAAAAGAAAACACGTGTGCGAAATTTGGTGAAGTTTGCTCCAAGGGGTATATATTTGTATGTGGAACCTACACACACACACATACATACATGCACAGATGCAGTCGATTGTATTTAAAAGACGAGTAATTAAACGGCAGCTGGTGCAGGGTGTGTATATATACTCCGAGAAACGTTTCAATATTACCCAATAAATTACAAGCAAGATTCCTCCCCTGCACGAGAAAACCCCCATCATAGTATTGCACCAAGTTAATTCAGTCTTTAACTACACGGTTACTTTCAGCCTCACAATGCAGCCAACTTTGCATTAACAAATACACTAAATTTTCAGTAAACACGGATCGAAATACCTGCGCCTATTTTATGACTGATAATTAAAATATTACTATAAATATTGATGGCGACATCTGTTTTACAATATAACTGATTAAAATTAGCGCGATATAATTAAAATATTTATTTACTTTAAACTTTATATTAGTATTTTTTGTTGTTTGAAGTTTACAGCACTGACGAAGCTATCAAATTATGACTGAACGTTAGAAGTCTTATATTTGGTTGACATATATATTGTATTAAGCAGCTAAGAAGGACATTAATTTAGTTCTTATTTTTATCAGATTTGTTTACCAACTCAGACTGGGGTTCCTTGAGTGATTTGTACATGTAAAAGATAATAATAAAATGATGGATAAGTGGCCTTTAGAGAAGGGAAGGACTAATAATTGGGGCATTTTGCGGCTCTTAGGGGTTGTGACCGACGGAACCCTGAAAGGCATCATAACAGATGGACGACGCTATTATATTAAAAGGAGATGTTAATTTTAATTGATTGAGTGGCTCTCGGAGCGGGAGAAAGCCAACAGATGGTGTTGTTTGGTGAACATGGAATTTCAAAACAACTGTGAAAACAAGGGAAGATTTTGGAGCCAGGATATAAATAAGAGAGCAGATAAAAGAATCAGGTAGGGATATCAAAAAGAATCGATATGACAAGGATCATATCGATCATCTTTTGAAAGATACCCCCATGCCCAGAGAGCTCTGGCGGAGGCTTCCTTAGGGGATTCCTTCACATCTCTCTGGATTTTCTTGAACTAAGGTTCCCACATGCCGAGGCACCTCGGCCTGTTTTGAGAGGTGTATGTTCCGGGGTCTCAGACGTTGGGCATACGGTAAGAGTTGTCCGCTAATCCTATCGGAGTAGTCGGCCAGCTGCCTCCTAAACTGGTCGAGACACGGAGAAGGGAATTCTGCGACCCCACAGAAAACTCCTCTCCCGCTACAGAAAGGGCGTGGGACAAATACCAAATGCCCGACCTACCTGATGCAGGTTTTCTAGTGTTTTTCCCTGCATCACTTTTAGGCGAATTGCCGGGTAGGATCCTTAAACCATAGCCCGGGGGCCCTAGTTAACCCTTGGCTGCCTTCTTCTACCTTACCGCATCCCCCCTTTCAAGTCCCTTCCTATGCTATTAAAGGGGAATGCCACAACGTTGATTACCCTCATGTAGCCTATTACCCCCCCAAAAAAAAGAATCAGGTAGTCAGGGAGGAGCGGGGGGAGAGCGTTGGTGCAGGTCCGCAGGGCGGACGCAGGGTCAAGAAAGTGGCCGAAACAATGTTAGGAACAGTTGGGAGTTTGAATACAGGAGAGATCATCGGATGGTAGGCCGAAAGTAATCAGTTGGACATCAGTCGTCAACAGTCGGTGGGAGTTTCATCGTGGAGGTCTGTCTGCCAGCAGAGGTGTTTGAATTCATCGTGAGGGTAACATCGTCAAGAAGAGGTGGCGGTGAAAGCAGAGTGTGAGCGCAACCTGGTGCCTTTTAAGCCTGTATGAAGTGAGTGTGTGGACCAGAGAGCTTGTAAGATTATGAATTCATAATTGTAAATTGCTGAATAAGAGAAAAAAGTCAGATTTCGTTTCAATCATTTCATTTCGTTTTTCATTTATTTTAATTGTTTTGTTTAATTGTAAATATTGTGTTCCGTTTCCTTATCAACCCAGTAAAGACCCTGAGGGGACTGCGTCTAAGTTATCAAGTGTATTCAAGTTAAATAAAATTGTGTTGATTTATAAAATTTCATTAGATTTGTGTAATTTTAAATTGTGTTTTAATAAATAATAATTGTTTGTTTAAATTGGTAGTTTTATTTTATTTGAGGTATTACAATATATTATAAAGTGTAAATTTAATTATTCGACACTGACTCAGCAGTGAAAATGGTGATTAATAGTTGTAGGACACACAAGCCGTGGTTTGAACCTGTGCTTCACCCTCGAGGTACTGTACGAGATATTTTCTTCCCCACTCCCCATTTTTTTTTCTTCTTTTCCCAAGGTAAAAGAGCGGGAATGTCTTCACGCGCAACGGAACATGACCGACGCTCCAGTTCTCTGCTATAAAACTCGGAGACTTCCTCCTTGGCAACGTTTACAGCCTCGTGATGACGCGCGACGATCCCGCTTGTCTCACGGTTTGGTGGAGAGTAAAAAAAATAAATAATAAACTCGCAGAGATAATCGTTAGTCACACACACACACACACACGGCAGAGATATTCTCTACTCTTTCCCCCCCAAAACGCACATACTGTGTAGAACCCGTGTGGAAGACTCTCCAGAACAACTGAGGAACGAGGAAGCACGTGGTCGGTCTGCAGACTCTCTCTCTCTCTCTCTCTCTCTCTCTCTCTCTCTCTGTCTTATTCTCCCCGATTGTTTTCTTTTGCGTCGTTAATTAGTAAAAAAAGCGGGGGTTATTAGGCGATCCCCTTCACAAGTCGACCTCATTTCAGGCCTTTAGCGGTGACCTCTGGAGCTATTTACCCATGGAAAAAAAAATAGAAAAAAAATTATGAGTCTCAAGAACAGTTTGGGAAGTTTTTTTAAAAAACAGTCACAACCATGGTGGTAAAACACATATATTGAGTCGAACAATCACGTGAGCCACCGAGGCGAGTCAAAACTACGAGTGAAAAAAGGGTGCAGGGATGAAAAATAGGAAAAGACAAAGAGAAAAACTCTGTAAACAGTCCTTTAAGACGGCCTAATAAAAATAATGAAGCGAAAAAAAGTCAGATAAAGTGACTTGTCAATGGAAAAAATTCCTTGATGGACCGGGAAAGAAAAACGGATTAATTAAACCGGGGGGATTAAAAACGTGTGCCCCGGGAAAAAGGAGGGGGGGAGGGAAGAAAAATAGGAAAAGACAAAGAGAAAAACTGTTAACAGTCCTTTAAGACGGCCTAGTAAAGTAATGAAGCGAAAAAAGTCAGATAAGGCGACTTGTCAATGAAAAAAATCCCTTGATGGACCGGGAAATAAAAACGGATTCATTAAACCGTGGGGGGGAGGGAATTAGAAACGTGTGTCCCCGGAAATTCTATTAAAACGACATAACCCCCCAAAATTATATGCCCGATACAGAAGAAAAGGAACACATTTGCAATGTAGAAGGAACTACCGAGGATGAACCTGTAGAGCAGAGGGAATTATATGAGGAATACCAAGCTGGTTTTAGACCTAAAAGATCGACGATGGATCAGATATTTACAATGAGAATGATTTTGGAAAAGACATGTGAAGACAATGTTGTACGACTGGGGCATCTTTTCATAGATTTATAAACAGGAATATGATAATGTAAAGAGAGATCGTCTTTGGGGGGAAATCAACGAACGATTTCAAGTTCCCCACAGAAGTTAATAAAACTGACTAAGATGACCGTAGAGAACAGTAGAAGTCAGGTAAAAGTGCAGGGCTGCAAGTGAAGGTCGTTCAGAACTGAAGAAGGCTTAAAAGGCAAGGAGACCCATTGTCACCAGTGCTACTGAACCTAGTGTTGGAAAAGGCGGTTAGATCAGTAACCACTAATGCGGGTGGTAGCATCTACGCAGATGATGTGGTGATAACCGGTATAAGTGAGGAGGCACTTAACCACCGCCTTCAAGGAATTAAAGTATACAGCTGAATATTTGGGATTGGAGATAAATGAGGCTAAATCTAAATAT
This sequence comes from Zhengitettix transpicula, assembly GCA_037074705.1. Taxonomy (NCBI): domain Eukaryota; kingdom Metazoa; phylum Arthropoda; class Insecta; order Orthoptera; family Tetrigidae; genus Zhengitettix; species Zhengitettix transpicula. The sequence continues at coordinate 245,632,274 of CM073590.1, read as the reverse complement.
ATGGTAACGGAAAGAAGAGGAAAATCTCCAAGTGGAAGAGTACACCTATGAAACAGTAGATAGACCTGAGGTCAGAAAATAAATTTGAGATAGATATTACAAATCGGATTAAGAATGCCAAAAGAACATACAGAGCACCAGTAATTATGTATGGGAGTGACTGGGGCCACAGAGAGGAGATTGAAGGTGGGGGGAAAGGAAACTATTGAGAAAAATATATGGACCGATGAAAGAAGGAAATTTATGGAGGATCAGAACCAATAAAGAAATAAGTATAAGGAACCGGATTTCGAATCCTCAGTCAAAATGAGAAGATTTGGATGGCTATCGCACGTACAACGAATGGAGGATGAAAGATTGCCAAAAAAAGGCACTAACAGGACACCCTGGGGGGCAGCAGATGGAGAGGACGGCCCCGGATGAGATGGCTGGAAGTTGTGGTGGAAGATTTGAGGGCTGTCGGAGTCAGCAGGAGGCGTAGACGAGGCTGAGGACAGGGACGATTGGAGAAATATAATTTTGGAGACTAAGGTCCTTAATGTACACTTCTTATTTTTTTTATTTATATTATGACGACGTTTCGATACCTTTAGTAATCTTCTTCAGGTATTCGCAATAAAAATTAAATAACCATTTTTTTGGAACTACTACCGAAACATAAGGGAATATAATAAACAACTGATGACCTTATAAACATTTCTATTTTTAAATAAATGTATATATATATATATATATGACGACGTTTCTATACCTCTTGTATCTTCTTCAGGTAGTTGATTAGATTTATAATATAATTGTACAAACATTTACAGTATAATTGTACAAAGCAAATGCCACCTCTGTAGCAAAAATACCTGAAGAAGATACAAAAGGTATCGAAACGTCCTCATAATATAAATAATAAATAAAAAGTGTCTGTATGAGGTCATCAATAGTTTCATTAATTCAAAACAGAAGTTAAAATAAAAGTTCTTAAATACGGGAATGTAATTAAAATATTTATTATTTTCTGAGGTGACGTGGCACGGATTTGTGTAACTCTAGTATCGGAGAGAGACAACAGTAGAGTCTCTGCTTTAGTGGTTACAGAGCACCTCTGGAGACGGGTATCGACCTCAGAACTGTTCGACAGTGTTGCCACTTTACAACGAATCAACGTATTTTCCTTTATTGCTTTTTTTACGGTTTATTTTCCTGTGTATTTAAAGTTATATTTGCAAAAAAAAAGAAACCATGGATGCACACACATACAGAGAGAGAGAGAGAGAGAGAGAGAGAGACGAAGAGAGAGAGAGAGACGGAGAGAGAGAGACGGAGAGAGAGAGACGGAGAGAGAGAGACGGAGAGAGAGAGACGGAGAGAGACGGAGAGAGAGACGGAGAGAGAGACGGAGAGAGAGACGGAGAGAGAGACGGAGAGAGAGAGACGGAGAGAGAGAGACGGGGAGAGAGAGACGGAGAGAGAGAGACGGGGAGAGACAGACGAAGAGAGAGAGACGGAGAGAGGGAGAGAGACGGAGAGAGGGAGAGAGACGGAGAGAGAGACGAAGAGAGAGAGACGAAGAGAGAGAGACGAAGAGAGAGAGAGACGAAGAGAGAGAGAGACGAAGAGAGAGACGAAGAGATAGAGACGAAGAGAGAGAGAGACGGAGAGAGAGAGACGAAGAGAGAGAGACGAAGAGAGAGAGAGACGGAGAGAGAGAGAGAGAGAAAAGTGATATTGTATATTTATCTTTCCTTCTGTGCGTTGATGTTGTTGGGAAAGACGAAACCCATTGCGCCAACGTTGAGCGGGTAGCGTGCACGGCAGGGGAGAACGTGGTTCACGCTCGTGGAGATTCTTTCCCTTAGCAACATTACGACTACCAGAGATGCATTTTGAGTCGTTGTATATTTTATTATTAATACTAGCTGGGGGGTGCCCGGCGTTTCCCGAGATGTCATTTATCCATAACCCCCAAATTTGACTCAAATTTCGGTTGTTTTTGCGTTATTTTTATTTAACGTACCTTTCACCCCATCCCTAAGCTTGTTCCCCTCACAGGGATTTAAATTATACACAAACAACGTCGGTATAAAAACAATCAAAGTAATTAACCCCAGGAAGTAATTATTGCAAATTTTGACCGTTTAATAATTTTTGAAAATTTCCACCCCCGACCACTCCCGCTTCGGGGACTTAAACGGCAAGTTGAATTGTCGTAATTAAACTCGGTGACAACTATAACCCCTGATTCGACTCCAATCTCGATAGTTTCTGCTTTCTTTCACTTCACGCCCACCCTTAAGCGTGCACCCCTACAGAGCCGGAAAAGGGGTTGAAATTATACACAGAGAACATGTAGAGACATTTTATAAATCTCATTGGTCCGAAATATATTTATTCGAAGCAAAAATCAGCCAGTTAACATGTTTGAAAATTTATTCCAGCCGCCCAACCCCGCCAAGCTCTCACAACACCCCCCACACCACCACCAACCCCCGTGCATTTCCCACGTTATCATAAACACATTCACCTATATCCATAACTCTGATTTGACTCGAATCTCAAATTTGGGTTATTATAATGGAACACACTTCCACCCCTATGAATCCTTCCCTATTTTGCCGTAAGGTTAAAACCTCCTAATTATATGAGAATATGATGAATAAGGAAGACAGCCAATACAGACAAAAAAAGGAGTAATATAAATACAACACAACGTTTCTGGGACCCTTGTCACCCTTTCGTCAGGTGCTAAGAAGAGCCTAGAGCGACACAACTGCACTGGTCTGTTGACAACACTCAAAAGCCAAAGTATTTTCAACTGACCAGTGCAGTTGTGTCGCTCTAGGGTCTTCTTAGAACCTGACGAAAGGTAACAAGGATCCCAGAAACGTTTTGTGGTATTTATATTACCCTTTTTTTTGTCCGCATTGGCTGTCTTCCTTATTCATTACTTTCAATCAGACGTATTTCCTTTTTTTAACTTCTGTTTTGAATTAATACAACAATTGATGACCTCATACGGACACTTTTTATTTATTATTTATATTATGACGACGTTTCGATACCTTTTGTATCTTCTTCAGGTGTTTTTCCTACAGAGGTGGCATTTACTTTGTACAATTATATTATAGATCTAATCAACTACCTGAAGAAGATACAAGAGGTATAGAAACGTTTATGGGAATATCAGTTACCTTCCCTTTAAGAATTCAGCTTCTTCAGCGTTTTAATTTAATTTTCTTATTATCCTTTCATTTAATAAATTATTTACTGTGATATTAATTAATGGGTCATTTAAGTAGTTTCTTCTATAATAAATTTAACAATGGACGTTCTTTTCTTTGGTTTATGTTGTGGATTATAATAATTTAGAGTTATTTTTCTTTCCACGAAATTTTTATTTCAGCGTGTCAAAGCTTTTAAGATTACATTAATTATTTCTATTAGTCCTGTGCTGCGGAAACAGGGAAAAGTAACGTTGATATAGGAAAAATCAGATAGAATCCTTATAAAATGTTCAGAAAGAAATAAAAAGCCGCGAAATTTGGACAGACAGGACCTGGGCTTGGTAAACTTGCTAGGGTGGGATACAGTAAAGACGAGAAGCGAAGGGAAACAGCCAGGCTACACGTTTCCTTTATTAAAGGCTTTGTAGGTCAAAACCCTTGGCGAGGTAGATTAAGAGAACCTAAGGAAGGACTCCCGCCCCCCCCCCTCCCGAATATTTAACTTAAATGCTAGACCCTAGAAAAACCTGCATCAGGTAGGTCGGGAATTGGGTACTTGTCCCACGCCCTTCCGATAGCGGGAGAAGAGTTTGCTGTGCGGAAACAGCATTCCATTCTCCGTGCTTCGACCAGTTTAGGAGGCAGCTGGCCGACTTTTCCAATGGGAACAGCGAACAACTATTACCGTATGTCCAAGGTCTGTGACACCCGGAACATACACCTTTCAGAACAGAACCTTAGTTCAAAAACGGAGAGGAAAGGGCATACCCAAAGATAGCCCCTTCGTATCTCTCCTACAACATCCCTCGCAGACTGTTAGGAAGGTAGCCAAGGTTTTTTTTTAGGGCAACAGGCTACATGAGGGTAATCCACTTTGGGCTTGGGCAACTCCCCTTTAATAGCATAGGAAGGGATTTGAAAGGGGGGATGCGGAAGGGTAGAGAAAGGTAGCCAAGGGTTAACTAGGGCTCCCGGGCTATATTTTAAGGATCCTACCCGGCATTCGCCTAAAGGAATGCAGGGAAAACCTTAGAAAAACCTGCATCAGGTAGGTCGGGCATTGGGTACTTGTCCCACGCCCTTCCCTGGATAGCGGGAGAGGAGTTTGCTGTGGGGACGCAGCATTCCCCTCTCCGTGCCTCGACCAGTTTAGGAGGCAGCTGGCCGACTATTCCAATGGGAATAGCGAACAACTCTTACCGTATGCCCAAGGTCTGTGACCCCGGAACATACACCTCTCAGAACAGAACCTTAGTTCAAAAACGGAGAGGAAAGGGCATACCCAAAGATAGCCCCTTCGTATCTCTCCTAAAAGGTTCTTCCTGCGACAGAAAATCTCTCCCAAGCTCTGTTATAACGATATATATATATATATATATATATATAGAGAGAGAGAGAGAGAGAGAGAGAGAGAGAGAGAGAGAGAGAGAGAGAGAGAGAGAGGAGAGAGAGGAGAAAGTGGAGTGTGTAAATAGAAAAAAATAGATAAGGTAGATGAAAACGTGTGTAACAGTGTATGCAAAAAAAAATATAGGTTAAGAGTGTTGTTAAGCATGGAAGTGAACCAAGGACGATAGGGAAAGAGAGAAAGAAATAGGATGCAGTGATGTGGAATATGGAGCAAGATAAGACGGGTAGATAGATGTGAAAGAAGAGAAGACCACAAAAAAAAAATTGAAAAGACAAACAAACTGGGTTGTGATGAGAGCAACTACGTCATGACGTCACGCCTAAGTGGCAGTCTTGTGTTTACTAACCGCGCTGTGAACCAACACAGTTGCCTTGATGTTCCAGAGATAACTGTCTGTCTCTCTTTCTGTGCGAGGGAGTGAATGACCATTGTCTTTCCCCTGAGATGCTAATTTAAACATCTGTTTCACGCCGTTGTTCACTTCCCTGCCCTGAATTAAGCATAATTGCGCGGGTACTTAAGAGGCAGAGGAATAAATGCGTGGTAATATTCTTCCTGTCTTCATGAGCCAGTGGAAAAGGGGAGCATCCCTCGTCAACTGACGCGTACGGCGAAGTCGGTGACTGTTTTAATAACTAAAGACATAGAAACAACCTCAGCGGTTGGTTAATTAATCTCGCCCCATATAAGAATAACATATTAACAACCGCTTAATAACTGAACATTAACTGGATAAGGTAAACCCAAAGCCCGGGATTTTCTAAACCAAAGATGTGTCCCATGGAGCTGTCAGTCCTCTTCAGGCCTTCTTTGTCGCCTGTGTCAAAAGGACGGTCTTCGTTTCACTGAAAAGGGTCCGAGGCCACCACCAGAGTCCGCCGACTGGACATACACAACGGCCGCCGTCCGAAATATCGCGCTTCTAAAGAAATTGTTATTACATTTATATTGTTATTATCAATTCTGTTAATCACTGTCTTTTGTTTTAACCTGTCTTTAGAAGAGTCTATGTTCCTGTATTTTGATAATTCTATCGCAGTTCCCTGATTTGTCAGGTCTTGTAGAGCCTCGTTGAGTGGTGTCACTATCTCTCCTTTTTGTCTCTGCTGGTCTACGTCATAATTGGTGCAATCCCGGTGTTCCCACGTGTCCACAGTCACACAGATTGTCTGGTCTGCTACTTAACGTGCCAGATATTGACCAGTTAAAAGATCTACGAGATCCTTGGTTGGGTTTAAGTGCAGTAACTGTAATCTTTCTCTTAGTTAGGACTTCGTACCCCCTTCCCCCTTTACTTTTTTTTTTAGGGCAATAGGCTACATGAGGGTAATCCACTTAGGGCAACTCCCCTTTAATAGCATAGGAAGGGATTTGAAAGGGGGGATGCGGAAGGGTAGAGGAAGGTAGCCAAGGGTTAACTAGGGCCCCCGGGCTATATTTTAAGGATCCTACCCGGCATTCGCCTAAAGGAATGCAGGGAAAACCTTAGAAAAACCTGCATCGGGTAGGTCGGGCATTGGGTACTTGTCCCACGCCCTTCCGATAGCGGGAGAGGAGTTTGCTGTGGGGACGCAGCTTACCCCTCGCCATGCCTTGGCCTGTTTAGGAGGCAGCTGGCCGACTATTCCAATAGGAATAGCGGACAACTCTTGCCGTATGCCCAAGGTCTGCGACCCCGGAACATACACCTCTCAAAACAGACCGAGGTGCCTCGGCATGTGGGAACCTTAGTTCAAAAAAACCAGAGAGATGTCAGAGCTCTCTGGGAAGGTTCACCTGCGAGAAATCCTCTCGCAGGCTTCCTTACCTTCCCCCCTTTACTGGATGAATTAGTCAATATTTTACTTGGGAGGAAATAAGCCTGCGAGAGGATTTCTCGCAGGTGAACCTTCCCAGAGAGCTCTGACATCTCTCTGGTTTTTTTGAACTAAGGTTCCCACATGCCGAGGCACCTCGGTCTGTTTTGAGAGGTGTATGTTCCGGGGTCGCAGACCTTGGGCATACGGTAAGAGTTGTTCGCTATTCCCATTGGAATAGTCGGCCAGCTGCCTCCTAAACTGGTCGAGGCACGGAGAAGGGAATGCTGCGTCCCCACAGCAAACTCCTCTCCCGCTATGGGAAGGGCGTGGGACAAGTACCCAATGCCCGACCTACACGATGCAGGTTTTTCTAGGGTTTGTCCTGCATTCCTTTAGGCGAATGCTGGGTAGGATCCTTAAAATATAGCCCGGGGGCCCTAGATAACCCTTGGCTACCTTCCTCTACCCTTCCGCATCCCCCCTTTCTAATCCCTTCCTATGCTATTAAAGGGGAGTTGCCCAATGTGGATCACCCTCATGTAGCCTGTTGCCCTAAAAATAAAAAAAATCAATATTTTACTATCGACCTTTACAGAATCTATTTTAAATTACCAATGATATAATAACACAAAATGTGTCAAAGATCTGAATCGTTCACGGTGGTCGTCTTCCTCCGACTTCCTCTCAGCAATTGAGGCGGCCGATCGTTCTTTTCACCTTAGTTTTCTCGGTGAATGGAGACGCGCGTATCGCTGCTGTGGTTGGACAAGCAAGGACACGGAAAAACCAACCTGGACACAATAATGATAATACAACAAAAAACACTGCAAGGAGGAGGAGGAGGAGGTGGAGGAGGAGAATGAGGCCCCCGCTTCAACAACTAACTGTGTGAAGTGGATTGGAAACTCCAGGACACTGCTGGAAAACTGGGTGAAGTGACACTTTTCCATCATCTGGGTCACTGCGGAGGGATTTATTTTCGGCCGGGTTTGTGTCATCTGGTACGGTAAGAGACGCGGATGTGCGGGGTTTTCCTCAAGTCAGCACAAAGTGTGATGTGAACTTTGTCCTAGTGCGAGCCCTCGGTGGACAGAAGCGTCAAATCTGAGGACCTCCCGATTTTTTAAAAAAATGTTATCATGGACTAGTCTTCCATAGAAATCAATCACCAAACGCATTTAGAGTCAGAAGGCCGAAAATGTAAAAAAATGTTGTCGCTCTTGAGATTAACACGACCATACCAAAGACATTACTGAATTAATTGACAAAAGAAATACAACGTTTTATTTTATCTGCAGCCATAGCACGTACATGAGTTAAAGCTTTTCAACACCAGATGTTTTCCCCGTATTACGCTAGAAACTTTGTTTGTAATGAAACATATGCGCATATATATATACAACCAGTAAAGAAGGACGTGAATTCTGTTCTGATTTTATCAGATTTGTTTACCAACTCAGACTGGGGATCGTTGAGTGGTTTGTACATATAAAAGATAATGATAAAATGATGGATGAGTGGCTCTTAGAGAAGGGGAGGACTATAATTGGGCATTTTGCGGCTCTTAGGGCTAATGGGTATGACAGAAGTTTGGTGGACGATGCAATTATATTAAAAGGAGATGTTTATTTTAATTGATTGAGTGGCTCTCGGAGCGGGAGAAAGGCAACAGATGGTGTTTGTTTGGCGAACATGGAAATTCAAAACAACTGTGGAAACAAGGGAATATTCTGGAGCCGGGATATAAATAAGAGAGCAGATATCATGTAGCCTGTTACCCTAAAAAAAAGAGGAGTTAGTCAGAGAGGAGTATTATGAGGCGTTAGACAGGAGCAAGAGACCGCTAGGGGAGAGCGTTGGTGCAGGTCCGCAGGGCCAAGGTAAAGTGGCCGAAACAATGTTATGAACAGTTGGTAATTTGCATTCAGGAGAGATCATCGGATGCTAGGCCAAGCTAGGTGGCCGTGAGGAATCAGCCGGACATCAGTCGTCAACAGTCGGTGGGAGTTTCATCGTGGAGGTCTGTCTGCCAGCAGAGTTGGTTGAATTCGTCGTGAGGGTGACGTCAACAAGAAGAGGTGGCTGTGATATCAGAGTGTGAGCGAAGTCTGGTGCGTTTTAAGCCTGTATGAAGTGAGTGTGTGGACCATTAAGATTGTAAGTTTATTTTTCTGTATTCATAACTGTAAATTGTTAAATAAGGGTAAAAGTCAGATTTCGTTTTCATACATTTCGTTTCATTCGTTATCAATCATTTCATTTCGTTTAATTTCGTTTTTCATTTATTTTAACTGTTTTGTTTAATTTGTAAAATTTGTGGTCCGTTTCCTTATCAACCCAGTAAAGACCCTGGGGTACCGAGTCTGATTATTTAAAATGTATCCTAGGTAAATAAAATTTGTTTGTTTTATCAAATTTCATTGAATTATTTGTGTAAATTGTAAATTGTGTCTTAATAAACAATAATTGTTTGTTTAAAGTGGTAGTTTTATTTGAGGTATTACAATATATATATATATATATATATATATATATATATATATATATATATTTACATTATTTCATTTTTCTTTATTTCAGTCATTGATCGACCATTCCGAAGCGGTTAATTTTTAACTTCTGTTAGAAACAAAGACATATATAAACAACATAGACTGGACAAGTTGCCGCCATATTTGAAGAAAATTGAAAATTCAGCCGCCATGTTTTATAACGTCAGGTGGGCGTTCCCCTATCGTATGCTAGCCTTGAACTATGCCTCACAAATTACCTAAAACAACATATTTTCTAAGGTTTAAGTAATTATAACACACATTTAGGCCATTGAAATTAATTATTGACCTTTAAATAATATCAGTTTTGTATACAATCGCCTAATACTGCGTCCTCTTTCATCCATTGCTTTTTCTTTACGCATATGACGAATTAATGTTTTAATAAAACCTTTATTAAGATTGAGTAGTGAGTTTCCTCACCAAATTCGGCCGAATTATGTCCCAACATCCGGAATACATCCACACACACAGTTTTAATAGCAAATTCTTCTTTCCTACGTGTGTGTTTCGTTATTCCTCAATACTTTGCCAGCAACGTCTTCAGACGGGTTGATTAACTTGTCTTTAAAGTCTCTTATTTTAATCAATCCCGTTTCTCTATGAGAGCGAGGAGCAAGGAGAACCTCTAAACAACCAAAACACTCGTGTATCTGTCTTCAGAATGAGAAGATGGTATTTGTTACCCATCGTTTTGTTAGCTCCTTGTTTTTCAAAAGGAAATATATATATATATATATATATAAAGGGGGGGGACTAGATTTCTTGCAGTTCAGAGAAATACTTTAATAAAAATAGATCTGACTCTCATTATAGTTGATCATGAAGAATAAGTTAAGTTAGAAATGAAAAATGCTGATACGTCGGAAAAATAATAAGGAAGGTCGTCCAGAGCGACACAACAGCACCTCCAAAGCTTTTTTTTTGTCAAATGACCGCTAAGGGTGCTCCTTTTCCATGCTGTTAGGGGTTGAAATTTATACTCAGATGACATCCGTAGAAACACTATCAATCTCTTTGACACCGAAAAATATTTATCTGGCTCTAATAACGGCAGTTTTAGCTTGTATGAAATTTTCCACCCCCGTCCACACCCGTTCCTGGGGGGGTTGTGTAGACGTGTCTCACCCCGACAGTGTTCGTCTCCTTGTCACAAAGAACACGTGTACGAAATTTGATGAAATTTGCTCCACGGGTGTAGATTTCTATAAGGAACATACACACATACATACATACATACATACATACACTCATTTTTATTTATAAGATTATGCTGACACCTAAGATACGATACTTCAACTACGGTTATTACAACTGTAGGCTGAACACACGCTGGGCACGATTAATATTAACAAAACAATATGTCTTCGGAGTAAACACAACTGAGGATTTCGGTGAAGTAGACCTCATAAAAAAAATGGCGGTCAGTGTTGTTTGTCGCTGCCACCCAGAGCGCTGTAACGCTGATATAAGCCACTCTATTATGTCTCTCTTTGGTTAGAAAAATATCAAATAATAAAATTGAATAAAAGGATCTTAAAAAACAATATATTGTAATAATTTAAAATAATAGACTGATGGCTGTGGCTGAATAAAAGAATATTTATTTGATAATTAAACAATTTTATTAATGATGTTAAATACAATATAAAATTACACAATAATATTTAAAATCTCAGGGTCTTTACTGGGTTTGATAAATGGATGACTTGAATTTAAATTTATCTAACAAAACAATTAAAGAAAAGAAATAATTAAAGAAAAGGAATAATTGAAGAAAAGAAAATAATTGAAGAACGATCTGACGTATCTTAAAGAAATGGTTTACAAATAATTTAGAGTTCTTTTTACTTACGGCCGACCAGGTCTCAATTTTGGGGTTTTCTGTGCACACGTTTTTGGTGATATCACTGAATTTAAATTGGTTACAAAACACTTGTCGAAACTTTAGGTTCTCGCAGCTGGAAACGGCTACTCCTTCCGAATTAATGGTCAGTCAGATCATTAACAACTTCCTCTCGATGACATCGGTGACGGTCTCTTTACTTATTGAGTTTTTTACTGCGGCAGGAAATTATTAGGTTACTGCTTGTGGCTTTACTTATTGAGAAACTTTCCTGTAACCTTATTCGATGAATTACAGACTGAAAAACTATTTGTTCAATTTTAACTTGCAACCTTTTCGTTTCGCTCCTCCTCGCTGACTGAGTGTTCGTCTCGTAGATTTTGTACTGCGTACGTCTTAACAATGGTTCTTTTGTCTCGCCGCCCGCTTTGTCGCGGTGTATGCTTTATATAGTCTAATAATGAGTTCTTTACTTTGCAATTATAACAATGGATTAATTACTAATTACTACAATATATATGTAAAGAAAACGTATTTCTTCAATTTGTAATTTCAAACTTTGCCGCTCGCCGCGCCATAACCAATCACGGGAGTCGACAGTGAGGAGAATCCAATATGGGAGTTATGTGGCTACTGAATCGTACGAGTGAACATAAACGGAATCGAGTAATTTATAAAATAAGCTTTTAATGTCGTTTCTTTGTTTACAGGTAAATGGTGTATAAGTGTAGTTTTAATGTTATGTTCGTAGTTTACAACTTATTGAAATAAAACTTTGTTTACAGAGCAACACATAGTTTATTTACGTCATTCCGAAAATAAATAAAAAATTATAGAGAACCATCTTATATATATATTTGAATTACTTAAGTATAAGACATATTGCAAATAATCGCACTAAAACCGACCTTCGTTCAGACAAACTGTAATAGAGAAACAAAAATTTCAGAAAATTTGAATTTAAAAAAGTACCAGACGGATTGAAGCCCTTTTTTTTAAACTTACGACTGGAAATTTAACAAAGAACTGAAATTATAAGGGCCAAGGTAACACAAAATAAAACATCATACAGATATAATACTAATATGATATCTGGACCTGGTACGGCCGTTCAACAACTCAATTAAACCATTTAAAAAGTCCTCAAATTGGTTTAATTGAGTTATAAAACATAATATAACCTATTAAGATTAAACACGGGCAGAGAAATTAAAACTGAAATATAAATTAGCTAAACAATTAAACCCACCACTTCTATCAAATTTCCAAAGTCTAAGTTGATCAACAAGTTTGTTTATGAGACACACAGTCAGTACCTTCAACACAGTTCCTCCTTCCTCTGACTAACGTAGTTCTTACTCAGAGCGACCCCTTCAACTTGAATCAAATCCGAGTCCTCCATCAAAGCCACAGCAGTTCCTCCTCAACACAGTCAGGATTCTAGTGACAAAAGGAATGGGAAAAAATCAAAACTATAATATATTTAAAAATAAATTATATCTCTGGTGATATGACTGACAAATAAAAATAAAATAGACCCCCAAACAATTATGATAAACTGATTTCTTTTTTAAATAAATGTCAGAAATAATCTTATTAATAAAAATGAGTATTTGTATGTATGTATGTATGTATGTATTCATGTTTGTTTGTTTGTTTGTATACTTCTATGTACCTTATACAAATCTACACCGGTGGAGCAAATTTCACCAAATTACGTAAACGTGTTCTTTACGACCAGGAAACAAACACTGTCGGGTTGAGACGCGTCTACCACCCCCAGAAGCGGGGGTGGATATATTTAAACATGCTAAAACAGTCGATATTTCAGTCGGATAAATATTTTTAGGGGTCATATATATTGATAGTGTTTCTACCGATGTTATCTGTATATAATTTTCATCCTCTACCCCCGGGGAAAAGATCACCCTTAGCGTTTGGGGTGGAGAATACAAATCTACACCGGTGGAGAAAATTTCACCAAATTTCGTACACGTGTTCTTTACGACCAGGAAACAAACACTGTCGGGTTGAGACGCGTCTACCACCCCCAGAATCGGGGGGTGGACGGGGATGGAAATATTTAAAGATGCTGATACAGCCGATATTTTAGTCGAATAAATATTTTTAGGGGTCATATATATTGATAGTGTTTCTACCGATGTTATCTGTATATAATTTTCATCCCCTACACCCTGGGAAAAGATCACCCTTAGCGTTTGGGGTGGAGAATACAAATCTACACCGGTGGAGAAAATTTCACCAAATTTCGTAAACGTGATCTTTGCGACCAGGAAAGAAACACTGTTGGGGTGAGACGCGTCTACCACCCCCAGAATCGGGGGGTGGACGGGGATGGAAATATTTAAAGATGCTAAAACAGCCGATATTTCAGTCGGATAAATGTTTTTAGGGGTCATATATATTGATAGTGTTTCTACCGATGTTATCTGTATATAATTTTCATCCTCTACACCCCGGGGAAAAGAGCACCCTTAGCGTTTGGGGTGGAGAATACAAATCTATACCGGTGGAGAAAATTTCACCAAATTTCGTAAACGTGACCTTTGCTACCAGGAAAGAAACACTGTCGGGGTGAGACGCGTCTACCACCTCAAGAATCAGGGGGGGGGGACGGGGATGGAAATATTTAAAGATGCTAAAACAGCCGATATTTTAGTCGGATAAGTATTTTTAGGGGTCACAGATATTGATAATGTTTCTACCTATGTTATCTGAATATAATTTTCATCCCCTAAACACATGACATCTCGGGCAACGCCGGGCATCCAGATAGTTTATTATAAAAATTAAATCATTATATTTTAGTAACACAACGCTTCATCCCTTAATTGGGACATCTGCAAGTATGAAATTTCAATTACATTTGCAGTTATAATTTTTAAGGAAGCTAAAATCTCACAAACATGATAATTTTTAATTACAATTATGTATAAATATAATTTATAGAGTATGTTTACAATATATTATATTTATAAAAAGTTTTAGATAACTGACTGTAATAGAAATTGTAACCCTGAAGCGGTCCCAATTAGGGATGAAACGTTTTATTTGTCAAAAACAATGTTTTAAATTTGATAATAAATTGTCTCTGACTATTAGGATGATGCTGCTGGTGCTTTTCACCCCCGCCCCCGCCCCCGCCCCCACAAAAAAATATGCTAAAATAAGTCTCTCTTCTTTTTAAGTTTCAGAAAAAATGCCTTCTGTGGGATTTTTGGTATTCCTAATTCAATTTCGAATAATAATATTTTTATAAGTATTTATTTGTCTCTATTAATCTTATACTTTCATTCACACACTCTGATTGTCTCCCTTAATTTTATTTTAATAATAAGTTTAATTTACAACCTGAGATGTTTTAAAGATATTATTATTAATTAGATATCAGTACTGACTCAGGGGTTTTTAGAATAAAATAAAACACCCTTGGTGTCACAGAGGGTATTGTGTTTAGCTCAATTCTTGAAGATATATTTTGGGATAACTGACAGAGATTATATTTAAAATTACATGAGTGCTTCTTTTGTTCCTAAACCCCTGTCTGTACCTTGAACCCTCTTCTACCACCCCCATGAATCACATTGCTTCAACACCATCTTGAAAGTTTATTCCACAGAGGGAAAATCCTGTATGACACATGTCACTATTAATAATTGGTTCAAGTGTTTATATAACATGACTAATGAAGTTAATAGAATAGTATATTAAAGAAATTAATTTTCCTTACCAACCTTTAATTTTAATTAAAAACAACGTCATCAATTATTTTAAAATGTTTGAAACCTAATACCTAAAAAAAGGTTTTCCAGCTTATCAACATAATTATTTTAAAACAAAACTTTCCAATACTGTTACAATATAATAATAAGAAGTTTCATGTTACTTCTGTAGTTACCCCTCCAAATAAAAAAGAATTAGGGATGAAACGTTGTGTGTGTTCTTGTTTTGTTTATTAAAATATTACAAATCTTTTATATATGTGTTTGTGATTTAACTTGATGCAAGTAGTGGAGTAATTCTGTTCCCTTTCACATATGAATATTCGCAAGTTGCTGCTGACTCGTGCTTTCAGGTTGATGTAACACATCGTTGTTATGAAAATGATGTAAAAAACAAAACTAGTGCACTGTAACTTTCTTTCGTCGTACTGTGTTTTATTCTTCCTCTTTTACACTTAGAGGAGACTCACTCTTGCTCCTTATTCTTCTCCGTCGTCGTCGTCGTCCTTGCCTTCAAACTAAACTAACTGTCCATTCGTGGCGTTTATTTACTTGTTTTTCTTTTCCATTTATCTACTTGTTGTAGCTTCTGTGTGTGTGTGGTTTTATTCGTCGTCTTTCCGCTTCTTTTTCTTCCCCCCCCCCCCCCGCCGCCGCCGCCACCGCCGCCGCACACCGGAGGCAACGAGACTCCTCTTTAAGGTTGTGGTTACCAAAGATGAGGTGTTCATTCAGTGTAAAGCTGTTTGAACCCATTTTACACCACAGTCTGACACGTCCTGGTAACTGAAATTAACACGTTGTAATGCAAGAAACTAATCAAAAAAAAAATAAGTCCACCAGCCTTTGTAACTGACGAATATGGACGCGTATTCCTGATTCAGCTTTAACGAAGCGACATATCTCGTAGCTGGGCTTCCGCGAAGAGATTCTGAAAATTACCGTGGCAATCAACCTGATGCAGGTTTTTCTAGGGTTGGTCCCGCATTTCTTAAAATAATACATACATACACCATGGCTTTACAGCCCTTGTAAAGCTGTCTGCAAGGGCCTATTCTCTCGCAGGCAGAACCTTGTAGGAGAGACAGAAAGAGGCTACCTTTGGGGATGCCTTCTCCTCTCTCTCCGTTTTTGAACTAAGGCTCCCACAAGCCGAGGCATCTCGGTCTGTTCTGAGAGGTGTATGTTCAACGGTCACAGACCTTGGGCATACGGTAAGAGTTGTTTGCTGTTCCCATTGCAACAGTCGGCCAGCTGCCTCCTAAACTGCTCAAGGTACGGAGAAGGTAATGCTGCGACCTCACAGCAAACTCCTCTCCCGCTATCAGAATGACGTGGGACAAGTACCCAATGCCCGACCTACCTGATGCAGGTTCTTCTAGAGTTTTCCCTGCATTACTTTTAGGCGAATGCCGGGTAGGATCCTTAAACCACAGCCCGGGGGCCCCTACTTAACCCTTGGCTACCTTCCTCTACCCTTCCACATCCCCCCAATCAGATCCCTTTCCTATGCTATTAAAGGGGAGTTGCCACCATGTGGATTACGCTCATGTAGCCTGGCTACACCTAAAAAAAACGTGTTAATATAAAGAGAAAAAACTCCCATAATTTGGCCTAAGTGACTTGGAATTTTAAGTGTACATTCCCTCAATTATATTTTTTTAAGGTAGTGAAATGAAAGGCTCCGTATGAGAATTTCAAGGGCAACATTTACAGTTGAAAATCTAATATCAGTACTGACTCAGGGGTTTTTAGAATAAAATAAAACACCCTTGGTGTCACAGAGGATATTTTTTTAGGGCAACAGGCTACATGAGGGTAATCCATGTTGGGCAACTCCCCTTTAATCGCATAGGAAGGGATTTGAAAGGGGGGATGTGGAAGGGTAGAAGAAGGTAACCAAGGGTTAACTAGGGTCCCCGGGCTATATTTTAAGGATCCTACCTGGCATTCGCCTATAGAAATGCAGGGAAAAGCCTAAAAAACCCTGCATCAGGTAGGTCGGGCATTGGGTACTTGTCCCACGCCCTTCCGATAGCGGGAGAGGAGTTTGCTGTGTGGGGACGCAGCATTCCCTTCTCCGTGCCTCGGGCAGTTTAGGAGGCAGCTGGCCGCCTATTCCAATGGGAGTAGAGGACAACTCTTACCGTATGCCCCAAGGTCTGCGACCCCGGAACATACACCTCTCAAAACAGGGCCTCGGTGCATCGGCATGTGGGAACCTTAGTTCAAAAAACCAGAGAGTTGTGAAGGCATCCCCAAAGGTAGCCTCCTCTCTGGGAAGGTTCACCTGCGAGAGGAACCTCTCGCAGGCTTCCTAGTCACAGGGGATTGTGTGCTGAATTCTTGTATAGATACAGTTAGGATATTTGACAGCGATTATATAATATAAAGTTTAGATTATGATCTTTTACAGTTTTCATTTTTACAAATAACAGATAAATCGAAAATAAAAATTAAATAATTATTAAATTACGTATAAAAAGGAGGATCAATAATTCAAGAATTAACACTTTAAAATTTAATATCCACAGTACCTCACCAGTATAATAATAAAATAAAGCAGTTTTTTCTTGCACAGTGGATTGTGTGGTCTCGTCTCGTGTGTGTGTGTGTGTGTGTGTGTGTGTATAGTGCGTACATTTGACAAAGACTATATCAAATAATTACAACCTACAAGAGACAGTTTATTTTTAAAAATAAATTCCGTTCACAATAACCTATTAATCGTAAAGAAGTTAATGATTTTTTTAAAATTAAGTATAAAAAATAACATATATAATTTAGCATTGAATATCCCAACTTGCTCCAAATGTACTCAGGTTTTATTCGCACAAGCGGTTTGTTTATCGTCATTCCAACGATCCTCGTCTCAACAGTTAGGTTTAGGTTATGCGTCGCGCCTTTTACCAGTAACCTTGTTGCTTTCGAGGACACCACAATCCCCTGAAGAACTGGAGCAAGAGGGGGACGAGGAGGAGGAGGAGGAAATTTTTTCCCGACCTCGATGGAGATCATCCGGAATGCAACCACGGACAAATAAAACTGGATGACTTCTGTTGGTAAAAATATATATGGGTTCACTCGTCGTAAAGATAGAGAGAGTGGATGGAATAAAAATGACCTAGTTTTCAAACACACCCCTCAAGAAACAACACAATGAAGCCTCTCGCAGGTGAATCTTCCCAGAGAGCCCTGGCGGAGGCTAACCTTGGGGATGCCTTCACATCTCTCTGGTTTTTTGAACTAAGGTTCCCACATGCCGAGGAACCGAGGCCCTGTTCTGAGAGGTGCATGTTCCGCGGGTGTCACAGACCTTGGGGCATACGGTAAGAGTTGTCCGCTGTTCCCATTGGAACAATTCGCCCTGCTGCCTCCTAAACCGGTCAAGACACGGCGAGGGTAAAGCTGCGACCCCACAGCGAACTCCTCTCCCGCCATCCAGGGAAGGGCGTGGGACAAGTACCCAATGCCCAACCTACCTGATGCAGGTTTTTATAGGGTTTTCCCTGCATTACTTTTAGGAGAATGCCGGGAAGGATCCTTAAACTATAGCACGGGGGGCCCTAGTTAACCCTTGGCTACCTTCCTCAACCCTTCCGCATCCCTCCTTTCAAATCCCTTTCCTATGCTATTAAAGGGGAGTTGCCACTATGTGGATTACCCTCATGTAGCTTGTCTACACCCAAGAAAAAACACCGCTGCGCAGGGAAAAATTTTAATTTTATCGCTAAAAAAATTAATTTGATTTCATTTATTTATTCCATTTATTTATTCCATACATAAAATATAATATAATTGGATGCTACCATTATAAATTATAAATAATTAAAAGCTAACATAAAATACTATAATGGGGACAACATAAGTAAAATAATATGAATAATAACAAAAAATAATAATTCTTAGACCATACCAAGGGAATAACGTAATATTTATCCTCCTAATAAAAAAAATTCTATAATTAATGATTCGAGAGAACTAACCCGCCTTAAAATAGGGAATCACACAAGAATAAACACAAAACTTATCAACTAAAATTATTTTACCCCTGAATGTTTTCCATTCCCCTAATTTTCCTTCTTCACTTGTTTTACATATTATTTTTTTAAAAAATTAATATACTACATTTCTTTCCTCCCTGTTTAAACAGTCTAAAATTAAACATCCCCACCCATAGGAAAGGGGGACAATCCCCTGTGAAAGTAAGACTGTTTTATTAATTATACTAGCTGGGTGCCCGGCGTTGCCCGAGATGTCATTTATCTATAACCATCCATAAGACTCCAATTTTGGTTACTTTTGCGCTATTTTTATGTAAAGCTCCTCGAACCCTATCCCTAAATGTGCTCACCTCCCATGACGAAGGGGGATGAAGTCATTGACTAAATATATCGGCCATTTTTACATGTTAGAAGATGACCACCCCCACAAATATGCGATAATGAAAAAGAATGTATTCCACGCAAAAATCGGCCGATTACATTGTCTGAAAATTTATTCCCCCGCCCCCCAACACCTCCCAAACCCGTCGCGTTACCCCCCCAGGGTTGTCACAATTAGATTCAGCGACATTCATAGTCTCGGAATTGATTCGAATCTCGGTTGTTTTTGCGGGATTTTATTTAACGTACCTCCACCCCACCCCTAAGCTTGCTCCCCTCACAGGGGTTAAATTATACACAAACAACATCGGTATAAATACTATCAAAGTAATTAACCCCAGGAAATAATTATCGCAAATATCGACCGTTTAACATGTTTGAAATTTTTCACCCCCGACCACTCCCGCTTCGGGGACTTAAACGGTCAAGTTTAATGTCATAATTAAACTCAGTGACAATCCTGATAGTTTCTGGTTTATTATTATCTTATGCTACTTCCACGCCAACCCTTAAGGGTGCACCCTTCCGAGTCCGAAAGGGGTTGAAATTATACACACAGAACATGTAAGGAAATTTTATTAATCTAATTCATCCCGAAATATATTTAATTGACGAAAAAAAAGCCGGTCAACTCATCCCAACCCAGCCGATACCCGCGCGTTGTCCAGATTGTCATAAATAAATTCAGGAACATCCATGACCTTCGATTTGACTCGAATCTCGGTTGTTTTCCCGTTATTTTCAAGGAAATCCCCTCCAGCCCCACCCCTATCTTGCCTACAAACAACATAGGTAGAAATACTATCAACGTCAATGGTCCCGGCATTTATTTATTCCACGCTAATATCGATGATTTAACATGTTAGAAAATTTCCATCCCATCCACTCCCGCCCCTAAGGGGCTAAATGGCCAATTTGATGCTATAATTGAACTGGATGACATCCATAACCTTGGATTTGACTCCAATCTCGGTTGTATTCGCGTTATTTTATTGCAGCGTTCCTCCACCCAACACCTAAAAGTGCTCTACTGGTAATCCCGACCCGCTTCTGGGGGTGGTAGACGCGTCTTACCCCAACAGTCGGTAGAAACACTATTAATATCTGTGACCCCTAAAAATATTTATCCGACTGAAATATCGACTGTTTTAGCATGTTCAAATATTTCCACCCCGTCCACCCCCGCTTCAAGGGGTGGTAGGCGCGTCTCACCCCGACAGTGTTGTTTTTCTGGTCGCAAAGAACACGTGTCCGAAATTTGGTGAAATTTGATCCACCGGTATAGATTTGTATTCCCCACCCCAAACCCTAAGGGTGCCCTTTTCCCAGGGTGTAGGGGATGAAAATTATATTCAGAAAACATCGGTAGAAACACCATAAATATCTTGAACCCCTAAAAATTATTATCCGACTAAAATATCGGCTGTTTTAGCATGTTTAAGTATTTCAACCCCCGTCCACTTCCGCTTCTGGGGTTGGTAGACGCGTCTCACCCCGACAGTGTTGTTTTCCTGGTCGCAAAGAACCCGTGTACGAAATTTGGTGAAATTTGCTCCAGCGGTGTAGATTTGTATTCTCCACCCCAAACGCTAGGCGTGCTCTTTCCCCAGGGTGTAGAGTTTGAAAATTATATTTAGATATCATCAGTGGAAAGACTATAAATATCTTTGACCCCTAAAATATTTATCCGACTGAAATATCGACTGTTTTAGCATGTTCAAATATTTCCACCCCCGTCCACCCCGCTTCTGGGGGTGGTAGACATGTCTCACCCCGACAGTGTTTGTTTCCTGGTCGTAAAGAACACGTGTACGAAATTTGGTGAAATTTGCTCTACCGGTGTAGATTTGTATAACGAACATACAAATATACAAACATACAAACAAACATACAAACAAACAAACAAACATACATACACTCTTCTTTATTTATAAGATTAAACCCGTGAGCAAGTGTCTATATTAAATTTTAAAAGGTGAATTCTCTCATTTTAATTATTTATCTTCATTTTTATATGTAATTAATTTCATTGTATAAATTTTATTTTCGATTTATCTGTTACTTTTAAAAATGAAATTTTTTTAGTAGAGTGTAAAGATCATAATCTAAAGTTTATATTATATAATCTCTGCCAAATATCCGAATTATACTCACAAGAATTCAGCAAGAGTGTATTATTCTATTAACTGTATGGTGAACCCCCCCAAATTGTGAGCTCCATAAAGAGTGCAAGACTTAGATGGGCCGGGAATATGGAAAAGAGTGAGGAGGGAAGCCTACTAGAAAGAATATGGAAAGGAAAACCAGGAGGAAGAAGGTGTGTAGGCAGACCTAGAAAGAAATGGGTGGAGAATGTAGAGGAAGATATGAAGAAGTTGGACATAAGAGGATGGAGGAGGAAAGAAAGAGATAGAAGAGAGTGGGCTTCGATCGAGAGGCAGGCTCTAGCCATACAAGGGCAGTATTTTTTTTAGGGTAACAGGCTACATGATGGTAATCCACATGGTGGCAAATCCCCTTTAATAGCATAGGAAGAGATTTGAAAGGGGGGATGCGGAAGGGTAGAGGAAGGTAGCCAAGGGTTAACTAGGGAACCCCGGGCTATATTTTAAGGATCCTACCCGGCATTCGCCTAAAAGAAATGCAGGACAAACCCTAGAAAAACCTGCATCAGGTAGGTCGGGCATGGGGCACTTGTCCCACGCACTTCCGATGGCCGGCCAGGGGTTTACTGTGGGGACGCAGCATTCACTTCTCCGTGCCTCGACCAGTTTATGAGGCAGCTGGCCGACTGTTCCAATGGGAACAGCGAACAACTCTTACCGCCCCAGGTCTGTGACCCCAGAACATACACCTCTCAAAACAGGCCTCGGCTTGTGGGAACCTTAGTTAAAAAATGGAGAGAGGAAAAGGCATCCTCAAAGGTAGCCCCTTCCTGTCTCTCCTACAAGGTTCTGCCTGCGAGAGAACTGTGAGAAAAAGGGAAATATTAAAATTTAAAAGTTAAATGCTATCCTCGAAATTATAGTTTTTATGTTAATTCGTAATTAAATTCATTATTCAAGTTTATGTACGATTAATCACTCATTTTTAACTGAAATATTTAAATAAATCGTTTACATAATCCCTCTGACTACATTCACCGTAAAGATGATTTATTAACTTAAAACCGTCTCTGAAGTCTTCAAATCGATTCTGGAGAAATAATACTCCACTAATCTCTTTGCTAGAGCCTCTATCACGTCGTTTCTAAACTCTTTTATCTGTCGATTTCGAAGCACTGTCCTCAGTCCCGCATTTAAGTTCACTAAACAAGCAGCTATTTAATTAAAATTAATTTACTTAAAGGACATAAACGATTAATACTTGGTAAAAACCTTATTTTTGTCCTTTAATTAAAAAGCTTTCAACATAAAGCCATATAAAACAAGTATCGGTCATTGCGACCCACGTTCATAACACGCTGATAAAAACCAAGGCGAACGTGAGCTCTTCCGAACAAACCCGAACTTTCCCGAAGGCCAATCCGAATATACCCGAAATAACAGTAATTTTCTCGTTAATCGCGAGATAAGTCTTTTCCAATACATTTCCGTTAAAAATCAATCAAACACTTCAAGGAGAAGAAGAAGAAGAAGAAGAAGAAGAAGAAGAAAAATTCAATTCTCAATAATTAGTAACTTTTATCCAATGGTGGATTCAGTAAATTTTCGGCATTACATACTAATGTTCTAGAATAAAAATTCTATGAAGTTTTACGTAAATATATATATATATATATTGTAATAATAATAAAAATGGACTTTTAAATTAATGAAAGATTATAAACTTTAACAAACAATAGATTTATTATCAATTATTTAACACAATTACACAATTTAAAAATATATCTCAGGGTCTCTACTGGGTTTCATAATGGCTAATCATTTTATTTCTCAACTTAAACACAAATTACAATTTAAAAGAGAAAAGATTAACTCGTCCATTAATTAGGACAAAATTTACTTGTCAGCGAAGTTAAACTAAACAGATGGATTCTAATTAACAAAATTTTAATCAAAAGAAGAAAACGAAACCTGACGTCTATCTTTCAATCAGGTTTACATAATTAGTAGTTTTTATATTGTTACTCACGGCTGCCCAGCATTCCAGGATACCTTTAATTGTCGAAGCACTATGGCGGAGTTTTTGTACTTCCTCTAAAACGCACAGATTCTAAATTAATATTTTTAGATCAAAACTCAGGAACTAGGATGAACCTCCTTTCGTCTCTCTCACTCTCTCTCTCTCTCTCTGTTGACTTCTGCTAATTCTGCCCGGCTATGTTCACAAGACTGTTTGTGCTTAGCAGGTTTCGTAGTTCTGCTCGAGGAAATATTTCGTCTTGAGCAAAATGTTCAGGGACTGATCAACTCTGTTGATTGGTAATTCTCGATGTTTCTCTGCAACTTTACTTTAAATATTTGAAATGGTCTTGTCTACTTCAACACGACCAATTTCTGTCGTGTCTGACTGCCAACTCAAACTTCTCAATATCTTCCTGCGACCTGCATCTGACCAAGCCTTCCTGATAACTCACTCCTCAATATCTTCCTGCGACCTGCATCTGACCAAGTCTTCCTGATAACTCACTCCTCCATATCTTCCTGAGACCTGCATCTGACCAAGCCTTCCTGATAACTCACTCCTCAATATCTTCCTGCGACCTGCATCTGACCAAGCCTTCCTGATAACTCACTCCTCAATATCTTCCTGCGACCTGCTTCTGACCAAGCCTTCCTGATAACTCACTCCTCAATATCTTCCTGCGACCTGCATCTGACCAAGCCTTCCTGATAACTCACTTCTCAATATCTTCCTGCGACCTGCATCTGACCAAGCCTTCCTGATAACTCACTCCTCAATATCTTCCTGCGACCTGCATCTGACCAAGCCTTCCTGATAACTCACTCCTCAATATCTTCCTGCGACCTGCATCTGACCAAGCCTTCCTGATAACTCACTCCTCAATATCTTCCTGCGACCTGCATCTGACCAAGCCTTCATGATAACTCACTCCTCAATATCTTCCTGCGACCTGCATCTGACCAAGCCTTCCTGATAACTCACTCCTCAATATCTTCCTGCGACCTGCATCTGACCAAGCCTTCCTGATAACTCACTCCTCAATATCTTCCTGCGACCTGCATCTGACCAAGCCTTCCCGATAACTCACTCCTCAATATCTTCCTGCGACCTGCATCTGACCAAGCCTTCCTGATAACTCACTCCTCAATATCTTCCTGCGACCTGCATCTGACCAAGCCTTCCTGATAACTCACTCCTCAATATCTTCCTGCGACCTGCATCTGACCAAGCCTTCCCGATAACTCACTCCTCAATATCTTCCTGCGACCTGCATCTGACCAAGCCTTCCTGATAACTCACTCCTCAATATCTTCCTGCGACCTGCATCTGACCAAGCCTTCCCGATAACTCACTCCTCAATATCTTCCTGCGACCTGCATCTGACCAAGCCTTCCTGATAACTCACTCCTCAATATCTTCCTGCGACCTGCATCTGACCAAGCCTTCCTGATAACTCACTCCTCAATATCTTCCTGCGACCTGCATCTGACCAAGCCTTCCTGATAACTCACTCCTCAATATCTTCCTGCGACCTGCATCTGACCAAGCCTTCCTGATAACTCACTCCTCAATATCTTCCTGCGACCTGCATCTGACCAAGCCTTCCTGATAACTCACTCCTCAATATCTTCCTGCGACCTGCATCTGACCAAGCCTTCCCGATAACTCACTCCTCAATATCTTCCTGCGACCTGCATCTGACCAAGCCTTCCTGATAACTCACTCCTCAATATCTTCCTGCGACCTGCATCTGACCAAGCCTTCCTGATAACTCACTCCTCAATATCTTCCTGCGACCTGCATCTGTCCAAGCCTTCCTGATAACTCACTCCTCAATATCTTCCTGCGACCTGCATCTGACCAAGCCTTCCTGATAACTCACTCCTCAATATCTTCCTGCGACCTGCATCTGACCAAGCCTTCCTGATAACTCACTCCTCAATATCTTCCTGCGACCTGCATCTGACCAAGCCTTCCCGATAACTCACTCCTCAATATCTTCCAGCGACCTGCATCTGACCAAGCCTTCCTGATAACTCACTCCTCAATATCTTCCTGCGACCTGCATCTGACCAAGCCTTCCTGATAACTCACTCCTCAATATCTTCCTGCGACCTGCATCTGACCAAGCCTTCCTGATAACTCACTCCTCAATATCTTCCTGCGACCTGCATCTGACCAAGCCTTCCTGATAACTCACTCCTCAATATCTTCCTGCGACCTGCATCTGACCAAGCCTTCCCGATAACTCACTCCTCAATATCTTCCTGCGACCTGCATCTGACCAAGCCTTCCTGATAACTCACTCCTCAATATCTTTCTGCGACCTGCATCTGACCAAGCCTTCCTGATAACTCACTCCTCAATATCTTCCTGCGACCTGCATCTGACCAAGCCTTCCTGATAACTCACTCCTCAATATCTTCCTGCGACCTGCATCTGACCAAGCCTTCCTGATAACTCACTCCTCAATATCTTCCTGCGACCTGCATCTGACCAAGCCTTCCTGATAACTCACTCCTCAATATCTTCCTGCGACCTGCATCTGACCAAGCTTTCCTGATAACTCACTCCTCAATATCTTCCTGCGACCTGCATCTGACCAAGCCTTCCTGATAACTCACTCCTCAATATCTTCCTGCGACCTGCATCTGACCAAGCCTTCATGATAACTCACTCCTCAATATCTTCCTGCGACCTGCATCTGACCAAGCCTTCCTGATAACTCACTCCTCAATATCTTCCTGCGACCTGCATCTGACCAGGCCTTCCTGATAACTCACTTCCGTCTCGCAATTTTGAGCGCGCATTACTTCTTCCGACAAAGAAACAATTCTTGTCTATTGTTGTTCTGATCTGTACCGCCGTCAAGAATAGATTTCTCAAACAAAGTAAATTTTCAAATTCACAATTAATGTCTTAATTAATTGGCATTACAATATATAATATTAATAATCATAATAGTAAATTAAACGTAAATTAATTTTTTTTAAAAAAAACACCGTCTAGTTTTAATCTAACTAATTATTACGAATTTAATTGTAATTTCCTACTGAAGATGCCCTATATGAGTGGTGGAACGTTGTTTTATATGTTATATTGTTTTATAATTTATAATAATAAATTTACGTGTAAATGGACTCATTTATTTACCGTAGATATAAAATAAATTGGTCAGTTATGTCAATAACGGTGACATTTTTACTAGAGGACGCGGACCACTTCGAGTTTTCCAACAACCAGAGGATGTAAATTCTGGCAGAAGGCTTCAACGTCGCAGTAAACACTATAAATATTTTGTTGAATTCTTTACGTTTGACAGCTTCAGATTAAGGAACGGGGATTGGATCCTGGAACCTCCACTTACTTTCTCGGCAGTGAACTGTCCTTGCCCGATGTCCTTTAGGGTTTTTTAAATTCTAACCAGTTAATTCAGATTCATGGTCTGCAAGAGTTGAGCTTTGATGAGGTCTGCGGTAACAAGAAAAAGTTACATTGGTCCATTTTTAAAAATAAGAATAAAATAAGCAGTTGCCAGCCGACGTTAACGTTTCAGCCTGTGAGTAATGTCCGAGTCTCACAAGGAGTAATTTTCGTGTTACGGCGATTCGAGGTTAACTGGATCCTGCGATACGCATCGCCAAATTGCAAGCAGTTCTTCCTCCTTGTCCCGAGGATCACAAAAGGATAATAACATGCAGCGTCATCGACTGTAGCAGCAGCGTCCACGGCGAGAGAATCGAGTCCATGCATCGCCAAGTGACTGGGCCTTTCACTCGTGACGATGGAAGTGGGTTTGAATTAGCTCGTTGCTTGAAGACGTCGTGGACCGCGCCGTAAAGAGGAACCAGAAAAGTCCACGCGTTAAACAGGATGACTGGGGGAACCCGCAAACTACTGCACGCTTTCAGTTGCGACGAGGAGGCTGTGTTGTGGTCACATTCCATTAACACCAGACGAAGGCGGGGATCCGGAAAGGGACAGCAAGGTCGCCAAGGGTCAGCTAGGGGTTCCTTCGGACTATAGTTTAAGGATCCTACCCGTCATTCAACTACAGAGCAGAACCTGCATCACGTAGGCTCTTCTCTACTCGTCGACCAGGCAGCTGGCCGACTGTTCCAATAGATGACAACTCTTACCCTCGTGAATGTACAGACCGGCTTCTGGTAACCTTTGTGTAAAACCAGGAGAAGCCGAGACAGGCTCCAGAAGAATCAACTACAGTAGGCAAACCATTCAAATCAACTGATTCAAGACCTCGCCAGAAAACCCTCCGCCTCCATATACTAAAAATAAAACGCCCACAGGATAAAAAAATAGAGAAATAAAGAAAACATCTACGAAATAAGACGCGACCTCTTGGTTGAACCCTAATACATGTATTAATGTTATGTGTAACGATATTATAGTGTCAAATCAACAGGAATATTTTTAAATTAAAAAATAAAATAATCATTAATTTGAAAAATTAATATATATTTTTTTCCTGACTACAATGGCTACTATTTTATTCATCATGTTCCTTGTTCAGTTTTCCTGGGGGGGGGGCACCTTTTGCTCTCCACAAACTAATTTCCTGTTCCAGTTCTCTTTTTTTACTTTGTCTGTCTTGGCCTCTAGGTCTAGTTCCTCTTATTTCTCTCTCGTTATCGCTCTCGATCTCTCTCTCTCTCTCTCAATATATCTCTCTATCCCTCTCTCTCTCAATATCTCTCTCTCAATATCTCTCTTTCAATCCCTCTCTTTCAATCCCTCTCTTTCAATCCCTCTCTATCAATCTCCCTCTCTCAATCTCTCTCTCTCAATCTCTCTCTCTCAATCTCTCTCTCTCAATCTCTCTCTCTCAATCTCTCTCTCTCAATCTCTCTCTCTCAATCTCTGTCTCTCAATCTCTATCTCTCAATCTCTCTCTCTCAATCTCTCTCTCAATCTCTCTCTCAATCTCTCTCTCTCAATCTCTCTCTCTCTCAATCTCCCTCTCTCAATCTCTCTCTCAATCTCTCTCTCTCTCTCAATCTCTCAATCTCTCTCTCTCAATCTCTCTTTCAATCCCTCTCTCTCAATCTCCATCTCTCAATATCTCTCTCAATCTCTCTCTCAATCTCTCTCTCTCAATCTCTCTCTCAATATCTCTCTTTCAATCCCTCTCTCTCAATCTCCATCTCTCAATATCTCTCTCAATCTCTCTCTCAATCTCTCTCTCTCAATCTCTCTCTCAATATCTCTCTTTCAATCCCTCTCTCTCAATCTCCATCTCTCAATATCACTCTCAATCTCTCTCTCAATCTCTCTCTGTCTCAATCCCTCTCTGTCTCAATCCCTCTCTCAATCTCTTTCTCAATCTCTCCCTCTCTCAATCTCTCTCTCTTATCCACACCTTTGCTCTCTCGTTATTTTCGGCCATTCTTGACATGGCCAAACCACTTTAGTCTGGGCTTAGCTATTGTTTGCCTTGACGTTACTTTAATACCTCTCTTATTTCTTAATTTTTTTTTTATCCTGTCCTTCCTGTTGTTTGTTTTTACACACACATATTCCTCAGAAACTTTATTTCACTGGCTTGTAATTTTCTTTCTTCTCTTTTGGGGTTGATGTGCATGTTTCCAGACTGAAGGTTGTACAGTGTCTGTTTGCTCCTTATTTGTATTTGTTGTTCCTTGTCTGAGTCTAATTATGATTTTTCCCTTCTGTGACCAAGAGTACTTACAAGATTCCTCTACTTGCTTTACTCTTTCTCCATCTAGGATGATGTACTGTAAAAACGAGGTATTTTATTGTTACTATTATTAAATTTATTACAGAAAACATTAACTTACAGCATTGATATGGAACTTTTGGTTTTTGAAACGGGGAAAATATTTTTTAAAATGTAAAATTCTTTTCATAGAAGTAACAACGACCCAATCATCAGTCAGAAATAATTTATTAACAAATATTGGTTAAATAAATTATTTATGGCTGCTTTGGCTGAATTTCACACATTTATAAATCCATATTGAAGGCAATGAATGTTTAAAATCACCAGAGAAGTTTATTATCAAATTTCAAACATAACATTCAACAGACAAAACGTTTCAACCTTGATAGGGGGACCTCTTCAATGTGCACACGTTTTTTTTTTCTTTGGGGTGAGGGTTATATTTGTTAATTTAAATTTTCTTATTGCTGACTTTAATTATAATTGTACAACTGAAGAAGTCCCAATCATGGGGGGTTGAAACGTTGTGTACCTGTTAAATATTATCAAGAATCAATTTTTTCGTGAATTACAGGTCTGGTGTTTTTTAACATTTATTTTTAACAAAGATGTTACATTATTATTATAATTATTTATATTAAAGTCAGATATGGAACTATTAATCCAATATTCAGTCTCAATAATTTAATCTTTAAAGTATTTATAAGAAAATTTGTAAGTCATCTCTTTAATGTGGGAGTTTCAATTATATGAAGAAGAAGAAAAATATTTTTTTTTCCAATAAATTTTGAAACAGAATGATTGTAAAACAATATAATAATTGAAAAGATACAGAAAAGAATTTAAGGGAATTTAAAATAGTAAAATGTTAGTAAATTAAATTAAAATTATTAATAATACTAAAGTATAAATTTGATCTTTATTGTTTTGAAGAATACAAACACCGTTTATCTTTATTTACATTGAGCTGTTAGTATCTTATATTTCGTTTTATTTACACACCGTTTTTCTCTATAATTATTGATGGTTTATAATAAGAAACATTAACAAAAAAAGGGATAATATTAATACCACACTGAAACGTTTCTGGGATCCTTGTTCCTTACTTCAGGTGTTAAGAAGAGCCTAGAGCGACACAACTGCACTGGTCAGTTGACAAAACTCAAAAAGCCTTACTTTTAATATTTTTTTTATTAACCTTACCTTATATTTAAGATGACGATAAGATTAGTTCGAGTCTCAAATAATACAATAATGCATTATACACTTCAGAATTATTTTTTTTGGGAATGATTTTAAGAACTCTGCAGTATATTAAATAAAAAATGTTACAATATTTAATATTTATATTAGACCCCCTTTTGAATTGCTTATATTTTCATCACAGAGGTTAAGTAAGAGTGGGAAGGGAGTTAGATCATAGATAATTTAATAAGGGGAAAATAAAGGTACAAGAAATAAAATAAAAAAAAGGGAGGAGGAAGCAACCGCGCGTGTGTTTCTTAACGAGGTTTTAAGTGTCGAGGTCCACAGTCAGGTGCTTGGAATTTAGTTCCTTTGTGAAACTCGATGGATGGAAGGCGAAGCACGAGGCAACTGCAGCAGGGAAGAATAGTTATTTTCTGATATTAATTAGAGACGAGTTTGGACAGCGCTGAGGACGAGGAGACCGGATGTCGCTGGTGTACAATTAGAGTCGCAGATGACTGGCACAACTTCTGTTGCTGGCTCCATCTACCGGAACGACTAGGCTAATTCAAAGCAGCCCAGGGGGAAAAGGATGAAGAAAAGAAAACGGTGGGGGTAAAAAAAATAGGGGGCCGAAGGAGGTAGTTCGGAAAGAAAAGCGTGAGGCGAAAATTACTCGGTGCGAGCTGAGTGTGTAAATATGGTGGCCCACATCTGTCGATGACAAAGAGGCTTCCTCCTCCTCCACTTACGCTTCTTCTTCCTCCTCCTCTGTAACTGTCAGGTGGCAGCCGGATCATTAATTAAAACCACGCCCATTACAGTTTTACAGCTTTTTGTCGTCGTCGGCGGCCCACGTGTTGTAGCAGCTCAGGGAAGTCCCGTGTGTTGTGTGAGGGGAGGAACGTGTAAATAAGGGACGTTGGGTTGAAAATATAACCTCCAGAGAGAAATAAGGCGGATACTTGTGGAACTGAAGGAACTCTTGTGTGGTGACGCGGAAACGGATCACGACACTGACGAACTAGATATATATATATATATATATATATATATATATATATATATATAAAACAAAAAATACGAGCCATGTTTCAAGGAAACTAGACAACAATGTAAGACAGTATATTGTTGTGAAAAGTGTGACAAACAAACATTGAAACCAACTCTAATGTATTTATTTTACCAACAATGTAATTATTTAGATTATGTATACAGCATTAATACAACAAAAAAGTAGAATATATTTAAAAATTCAATGAAAATTAAATCACACAAATAACTGACTCCATTTCTTTAACCAATTACATTTTAAGCTCTCTGGAAGTGTTTATCATCTTTGGCGTGTAGCTTATTGTATACAGATATTATTTATGAGCATTTGATCAGCATTAATACAACAAAAAAGTAAAATACATTTAAAAAATCAATGAAAATTAAATCACATAAATAACTGACTGCATTTCTTTAACCAATTATATTTTAAGCTCTCTGGAAGTGTTTATCATCTTTGGCGTGTAGCTTATTGTATACAGATATTATTTATGAGAATTTCATCAGCTGTAATACAACAAAAAAGTAGAATACATTTTAAAAAATCAATAAAAATTAAACACATAAATAACTGACTGCATTTCTTTAACCAATTATATTTTAAGCTCGCTGGAAATGTTTATTTATCATCTCTGGCGTCTAGCTTATTGTTGGTCTTTCAATATTAGTGTCTCAGTATAATAATAGAGCGACATATTCTAGAATACGAGGAATTGAGAAATGCCAGGAAGTGGACAAAATTCAGGGGGTGGGAAGGGGAAGGA
Organism: Zhengitettix transpicula; assembly: GCA_037074705.1. Classification (NCBI taxonomy): domain Eukaryota; kingdom Metazoa; phylum Arthropoda; class Insecta; order Orthoptera; family Tetrigidae; genus Zhengitettix; species Zhengitettix transpicula. The sequence goes on along the minus strand of CM073590.1, from coordinate 245,600,492 downwards.
AGTTATCTAGAAGGGTTGTCGAAAATAAGTTACAGGCATTGGAAAAATGGAAGGGGGTTATAAAACAGTAGTGACATAATTTAATCCATATTAGAGGCCAGTGAATATCAACTCTCTTGTTAGTCGCGCTCCCTAAAGTAACGCGGATACTCGCGCTAGTGTCCAGCGGATTCTTTTTAAGTTAACGATTTCTTGCTGGTCACTTTCCCTGAATCAATTCTTTTTTTCACAGACATTTAACATGAGCATTTTAGCCCCACATAATTCACACATCCAATTACAGCCTCGTTTTCCTTAAAACTTGCCATTTTATTCCAAAAATATTTGTTAAAGAAAATCTACTATCAAAAAAAATAATTATAATATTCTAATATCGCAATATCCTTGGAATTATAATCATAAAAACATAATATTGTGACACTAATATTGAAAGACCAAACATAAGCCGGACGCCAGAGAGATGATAAAACAGTTCCAGAGAGCTTCAAATATAATTGTATAAAAAAAATGCAGTCAGTTATTTATGTGATTAATTTTTATTGAATTTTTAAATGTAATAATGCTGGGATCAGTCTGCGAGGGATGTTCTCTCGCAGGCAGAACCTTGCAAGAGAGAGACACGATGGGGCTACCTTTGGGGATGCCTCTTCCTCTCTCCGTTTATGAACTGAGGTTCCCACAAGCCGAGGCACCTCGGCCTGTATTGAGACGTGTATGTTCCGGAGGTCACAGACCTTTGGAATACGTTAAGAGTTGTCCGCTGTTCCCATTGTAATAGTCGGCCAGCTGCCTCCTAAACTGGTCGAGGCACGGAGAAGGTAATGCTGCGTCCCCACAGCAAACTCCTCTCCCGCCATCCAGGGAAGGGCGTGGGACAAGTACCCAATGCCCGACCTACCTGATGCAGGTTTTTCTAGGGTTTTCCCTGCATTTCTTTAGGCGAATGCCGGGTAGGATCCTTAAAATATAGCCAGGGGGTCCCCTAGTTAACCCTTGGCTACCTTCCTCTACCTTTCCACATCCCCCCTTTCAAATCCCTTCCTATGCTATTAAAGGGGAGTTGCCACCACGTGGATAATATCTGTATACATGATGTCATAATGTAAATAATTACAATTTCGGTAAAATAAGTACATGTCAGTTGGTTTCTATGTTTGTTTGAATGTTTCACAAGGGCATTATTGGCAAATTATTTTTTTTGTGTGGTTATGCGAGCACTCACAAAAAAAACTATCACACTTTTCCCAACAATATACTGTTTTACATTGTTGTATAGTTTCCTTGAAGCGTGGCCCGCATTTTTTTCTATGTCTAGTTCTTTAACCTTCATGATCCGCGTCACCAGGTCACTAGGTTTCTAAAACGTCTTTAGTTTCCGATTCACCTGATGATTCTTCAACATCGTCGTCGTCGTCTGGTACAACATTTGCGTCATGATTACCTTGTTCGAAAAGAAGACGACGGATTTCATCCACATAATCTTGAGGATTATTCACATTTGTATATATTCTTTTTACTCATTATCCGCAATTGGTCGTACGCAGAAAAAAGAGAAAAGTTGTAACAAAAAGATTACAAATATAATAATATCCACTTATGGACAGTAAAAAGTTAAGTATCGAAAGAGGAATATTTTATATCATAACTGAATAACCGTCAATGATATTTACGAAAAGGCAGTATATTATCACTGGGTACTACTGCGGCAAGGAGGAGAAAAAAACTGACGGGAGTGGTCGCAGTAGTTCCTCTGGACCGAAGATACGCTACGTCCTTAATCAAACGTCATATTAACTACGGTTAGCTTCTGGAGTGTGTGGCCTTGACTGAATATTGGCAAAACACATTCCTCTGAGATATCACAAAAGTTCGTCCCTGCATCTGACCTGGCTCCGGGGATAACGAAGAAATTAAATTGGGTCGGTCGCCCCCTTGGATCTAGCGCGTCTAACGGACGGTTAAGGAAGAATATATTATGTGAGTGAAGTGGTTATTGAATTTGAGACACGGGATAAAGATTTTCTTTGTTTATCAGCAGGGTGACCGCTGAAAACAGTAACAGAGGGGTTAATATACCTCTGAATGGAACATAAAAAAAGGCCGGTATATCCAAAAATACCTTGTTTTAAAAAGGGAGATATAAAAGACGTGGCAGTGTTGCTGAATTTTGAGAGTTAATAATAAACGCAACACTGTATCCCAAAGTTTTAACCGTAGCGCCATATAATTATCATACTGTTTGAGTTTGAGGTTTTTCCTGTCAAACCCAGTCGGTGTTGCAATTGAATTAATCTAACCATTCAATATCTGATTTATTAAGTGTTGGAAATAGTTGGTGTGGCTTTACTTATCTTTTTTTTACTTAGCCTCCCAGAGAGCTATGGCGGAGGCTACCTTTGGGGATGCCTTCACATGTCTCTCGTTTTTTGAACTAAGGTTCCCACATCCCTCGCCCTGTTTTGAGAAGTGAATGTTCCGGGGGTGTGACAGACCTTGCGGCATACGGTAAGAGTTGTCCGCTGTTCCAATTGGAACAATTCGGCCAGGTGCCTCCTAAACCGGTCAAGACACGGCGAGGGTAAAGCTGCGACCCCACAGCAAAACCCCTCTCCCGCTATCCACGGAAAGGGCATGGGACAAGTACCACAATGCCCGACCTACCTGATGCAGGTTTTTCTATAGTTTTCCCTGCATCACTTTTAGGCGAATGTCCCGAGGTAGGATCCTTAAACTACAGTCCCGGGGGCCCCTAGTTAAACGTCGGCTACCTTCCTCTACCCTTCCGCATCCCCCCTTTCAAATCCCTTCCTAAGCTATTAAAGGGGTGTTGCTACCACATAGATTAGCCTCATGTAGCCTCCTGTTACCCTAAAATCACTTAATTTTAAAAGGTAAAAAAATATAAAAGTTTCCTTTACCGTGTCCTTTTCGTTTGACCTGTGCAACAAACGTTACAGTCATTACGGGTTAATTACATGCATTAAATTATGCTTATCGAAATTATTTATGCGACATTCGCAACCAAAACTATCTCGATATATTTTAAAATTAGCTACTCAAGTAAAGCGAGAAAAAATTAAAAATGGCCAAAAAAAAGTAATCAAAAATACTGTATAATTTTTTTGAAAAAAGAATGTAATGTAAGAGTAATGGAGGGTTCATTAATAAAAACCCTCAACGGATTGCAGAAATAAATGAGAAATGTCTAAATTTAATTTTTTTTATTTATAAAGGATTCTTAATTCACACCTCGGCTGCATTTCTAGACAGTAAATACTGTTATTATTCCTCTTAAAGTCTGATGGATAAATGCTTTTGGATGGGTCTGTAATTTTCTTTTTTCTCTCTCTTCTTCCCTCGGTCCCAGTCCACATTTTCTTCTTATATACTTAATAATAAAAGTTGACGGAAACAAAAAGTAAAATTTTAAAACTATAGAATGTGATGTTAGAGTTAATTTTTTTTTACTTTCTGATGTTAACCCTTTTCCATGTCCAGATTATCAGGTTACATATTATCTTCTCAGTCAGTGTATCGTCCATTTATCTATCAAAACTCCTGTTAGTTGTAAATTTAATTAATTAATTATATATTCAGATGTGTCGCTGTATGGTTTTCCCCTTTTTATGTTACATTATATTGGGGGGGGGGGCAACGTTATGAACCAATAGCATCGTAGAAGTGTCTGGAGACTGTCTATTTGAAACTAAAAAACCAAGGAGTCTCATAAATCAAGTCGATCCGACGCTTATACGAGTTTATCGACTTATCGACTTTTTACTCGTATCAAAGTTATTTTTTTTATTATATTAATCATTTTGTGGGGGGGGGTTAATTTATTTGAGAGTTCAGGGGAGGGGGCGACTTTATGAACCAATAGCATCGTAGAAGTGTCTAGAGACTGTCCATTTGAAGCTAAAAAACCATGGAGTCTCATGAATCAAGTCGATCCGACGCTCATACGAGTTATCGACTTATCGACTTTTTACTCGTATCAAAGTTATTTTTTTTATTATATTAATCATTTTGTGGGTGGGGAGGGGTTTAATTTTTTTGAGAGTTCAGGGTAGGGGGCGACTTTATGAACTAATAGCATCGTAGAAGTGTCTGGAGACTGTCCATTTGGAGCTAAAAAAACCAAGGAGTCTCATAAATCAAGTCGATCCGACGCTCATACGAGTTTATCGACGTATCGACTTGGGCCTTTTTACTCGTATCAAAGTTATTTTTTATCATATTAATCATTATTAAAAAAGCCTTTCACAAAATAAATATTCTGGACATCATTACATCCTACGGTTACAACACTTCATGTAGCTACATATGTCTGGACCGTTAAAATTACGTAGATACTGCGTGTGGAGGAAGATATCGCGCTGCGTCTGACGTCATCGCCGCGTTGCCATGGCAACGGCATGTTGTTTATCGTAAAAAAAAACCGCCTGTGTATCTGTGAGTAATTATGATATTCAAATACGGCTTCGTAATTGTAAAGCAGCCATATTGATCCTCAACGGATACTGAGAATTCCAAATTTATTTTTCCCCCGGGCCTGAGACGTGGTGTACTCTCGGTCTTCCGCAGAGGGTGGCTACTTTCACTCGCACATGCCGACGTCCTCACACACACACACTCACACACACACACGGAGCGCGCTTTTCCATTTCTCCCATTGAAGGACGGGCTTCCTTTTATTTCAGCTGACTGTCATTTTCTACGAGGCAGGGTTCGCTCGCCACGGACGGACAATGGGCAGATTCCTCGACGGTCGCGCTCGTCATGCTCCACTAAGAGAGTCCATCTCCATTGTGCGGCGTGGCCCACATCCATCCCCGCGCGACGCTCTCTTCTCGCCTCGCCTCGCCTCGCAAGATCCTTTTTTTCGCACCGGGTTCCCTCCTGTTACCGTCGCTGTGACTGTGCGAAATCCCGTATATAAGGCTCCGGTGGCCGTCGGCAGGGGCATCAGTTTGTGTTTGGTAATGGCCATGGGACGGTCAGTGTTCTCCCCCGCGCCGCAGCTGCTCCTGCTGCTGGTGGTGGTGGTCGCGACGGCGTCCGGGAGGGTCGGCGCGGCGCCGCCTCCGCCGTCGTCCACGACGGCCTCCTCCCCCGGCGGCGGCGACAAGCTCCTGGCCAAGGGATGCGCCCACAAGTACTCGATGCAGTGTCTCAAGCTGGACGTCGCGACGCTCGTGGACAAGCTGTCGGGCGTGGAGCAGGTGTCGGTGTTGCCCGGCGTCGCCGTCGTGCGGGACAACTCCTCGTCCTCTGGACACCACGGCGAGGAGGAGGCCGCCGCGGACCTGGCGGCGTCCGTGGCCAGGGACTTCCCCCACGACGCCGACGCCAGGGTTGACGCCTTCCTGGCGCGCCGCGTCGCCCGCTACCTGGAGACGCACGCCCTCAGCGTCAAGCTCCTGGACAAGGAGAGTCTGGCCACGGCACGGAAGATCGGCGAGGACTTCTTCGGCTACGGGGGCTCGTCTTCTGAGGGAACAGGTACGGTCCTCCTTCATTATAGAGTTCACCTATAAGGGTTTTCAAACGGGAGCTGTCAATAATGAATGACGCTTTTTCCTTCCGATGAGATGTGACAACGTCGCACGAATTTGATTCGACGGCGCAAGGAAGAGCTTCAAGGTCAAACCGTCTCCCATTTGGAAAGCCCCCATAGTTTACCATTGTCTAAATCACTTATAGTAATTATAAAACGACCAACAGGCCCGGTGACAGGATTCTGGGACCACTGAGACCCCCTAAATCCAGGTACAACCCCCACCCCCCTCCCTCAATTTCCACCACAACTGCAACTGAATTATCAGCTTTTACTGCAGACGTTTCAGACATTTAAATTTTTAATTAATTTAATTATTTTTGGCCAGGGTCCTCCTGCGGGCCTCGGGCCCCTCTCTGCCCCCCTTTGCCCACCACAGAATTCTAAAATCATCAAACTACCTTTTATATCCCCTCCCCCCGAACGTTTCGCCGTGCGGCTACGCATCATCTGTACATCGTCAGTAACGCTCAGAGAATGAACGACGATAAATCGTTGTTTGTAACTAACCTACCTGAAGTGGTAAATTAAAGAATTAATTATTTAAATAGGTTCAAATTCAGGACAGTTACAGATCAATTTAAACGGGATAAAACGACCCTCAAGTATAGTTTATAAGAATAAATTGAACTATAACAATGTTAAAAAATCTGAAATTTAGAATAATATAAATTGAGTCAGAAAATTTAAATTTATTAACAAAAAAATTTAAATGAAAAAACAATTTACGTCTGGTAGAAAACAATGAATAAGAAAGATCGCCAATACAGACGAAAAAAAAAGAGGGGTAATATAAATACCACACCACAAGGTTTCTGGGATCCTTTGTTCCCTTTCGTCAGGAGCTTAAGAAGAGCCTAGAGCGACACAACTCTGCACCGGTCACTTGGGCTACACTCAAAATCTGCAGTGCAGTTGTGTCGCTCTAGGCTCTTCGTAGCACCTGACTAAAGGGAACAAAGGATCCCAGAAACCTTGTGTAGTATTTATATTACCCCTCCTCCCCTCTTTTGGGGGGTCTGTATTGGCGATCTTTCTTATTTATAAATAAAAGACGTTTCGTCCTCCTTTAGGACATCTTCAGATTTAATCTACAGTCTTGAAAATTATATACAAAACATTTTTAGAAACATTTAAAAAAAATGTTATTATAATTAATTTAATTTAAAATACACAAGACTGTATGTTTATTTAAACTCCGTGAAAATCACGCAGGAAAGTTTTTCCTATCTCTTAGGATCACAGACATTAGAAGGAATTGTGGGCGAGGGTTTGGGGGGTGGGTGGGGGGTGGGGGAGAGATTAAGAATGTTGGGTAAAAGGTTCGAAGATCGTCCATCGGTCGTCGTGGTGTCGTCGTATTTCGTTTGTTGTTGTTGTTTCGAAGGAGGCTGGTGGCATCGCGGTCGCGGAGCTTAGGCCCCCACGCACGCACAGGTTAACAAGGTAAATGTTGGTCATTTCAGAGAAAAAAAAACGTTACTGAGATATTGCCCCGAAAAAAAATGGTTTGCAGTCGTCCTGCACCAGAAATTCCTTCAAAGGATAAAAAAAATAGGGAACCGGAGAACCTCTGGAAGGAGTTGACAGAGAAAATTACACGGGGTGGGGGGGGGGGGGATTGGATGTGGATTCCAGTCGTCAGTAGTTCTCTCTTTATAGAAATAATAGTTGACGGTAATAACCCGCAATGATGGCACCCGTTTTAAAGCCTTGCGATTTCCTCCTTGAAGGTAGTAAAACTTTTAATCAAGGACAATCGATTTGCCGCTTCTTCTTCTTCTGCTTCTTCCGTTCGAATGTCTTTATTTTTTCCCCCCTTGTTTATGGATCTGGAGTCTTCTTTCTCATTTTCCCCATTATGATTGAAGGAAAATTCTTCTTTTTCTTAGGTCAGGGGTAAGTGTTCCTTTTTGTTGTTGTTGTTGGCCACTCAGAGACCATGAACCAGTTTCCTCTTGGGTTAGTTTTCACGTTATAAACGCTCTCTAGTGTCAAAATAAGATGGATTCACTAAGTTGGAGGTTAAGACTGTCATAGGATAAATTGAGGCGATTGTAGTAAGGTCTCTGGTCCAAAGAGTCGAAGGTAAAAGTATTTAATTGGAATAAAACATTAGTTTCCTCCTAATTAATTATAAACTTTAGTGTATATTGAATGTTTAATGCCCGCTTTCTCCCTTAGAAAAAAATATCTTTGGATCATCCATTTTAAATACGGATCTCCTCATTGCAAAGACCTTAGAATTATTTATGACTTTTACTGAATCGCCTTGGTTTCTTCCCCCACCCCCCACCCCTCTTACAACCTTTAAGGATAATTTCTGAGGCCGAGCACAGATATTACAATATTCGCTTCTAATCGTCTCTGTTCACTTCTCTTCTTTAAATTTATCGATCCCTTTTATCTTTCTATTTACGCAGCAGTCACACTACGGCGTCTTTTTTTTTTCATCAAGGGGAAATAAACTGAAGTGACAGGAAATGTACAAGCGAAGACAGGATAATTTTGTGGGGTATCAAGATACGGATATTTATTTTTTATTCTTAAATGACGTCCCGGGGGGAAAAAACGCTAAGAAGGCTTAGGAAATCAAAGGGTTGTTTTCCTCAAGGGGAAATAAAGTGAAGTGACAGGAAATGTACAAGCGAAGACAGGATAATTTTGTGGGGTATCAAGATACGGATATTTATGTTTTATTCTTAAATCACGTTCCCAGGGGGGGAAGAAACGCTAAGAAGGCTTAAGAAATCAAAGGGTTGTTTTTCCCAAGGGGAAATAAAGTGAAATGACAGTAAATGTACAAGCGAAGACAGGATAATTTAGAGGTTAGAGGTGTGACACGAGGTGGGGGCCTCTTTCATTTAACAGTGTAGAAAGTGGGGTTTCGAAAAAAGGACAACAAGTTAACAAAATGATTAACTAGGGGCCTGCCGGGGCTATAGTTTAAGGATCCTTACCCGCCAAATCGTCAGGACAAACCTTCCTCAAGCTCTTGATACTTGTCCCACGCTATTCCGAAATATAGAAATAATTGAAAAGTGAAGCACGGATGAAACGATGGAAATTTTGGGGGCGAGGGTTTGGGGGGAGGGGGGAGGGGGGAGATATTAAGAATGTGGGGTAAAAGGTTCGAAGATCGTCCATCGGTCGTCGTGGTGTCGTCGTATTTCCTTTGTTGTTGTTGTTTCGAAGAAGGCAGGTGGCATCGCGGTCGCTGAGCTTCGGCCCCCACGCGTGCAAAAGTAATCTCTTTCGTCCAAAAAATTGTCTTTGTAAGAAACCAATGACTTAACAATTTTTCATAGGTCCTGAATATATGAAAAATAAAAAAAAATTAAAATGATAAATGATCACAATTTTACCAGGATCAGTTTTAAGTGACACCAGGAAATAAAATAAAATAAAAATAAATTACCCACAAGTCCATTAGCACAAATCGGTCGGTCGGTCGCCATTTGTAAAAAAATAAGGAGGTGAACTGTTGAGTGATTTTTCTCGGAGCTTCCTTGGAAATATTTTCTATATTCATGTGTACCAAATTAATAATAATAATTTCAAATCCAGAATTTCGTAAATAAAAAAATATATATAATTGACAACATTAATTTCTCATTATTTAAGAAATTATATTTTTCATTCTAATTCCAAATGGAGGCTGAATGATTACAAAAAAAATTATTTTACCGGGGGGACGGGGAAGGGGGAGGGAGGGAAGGGGGTGGCAGTGAATTAATAATTAAAATTCTAATTATAGTAAATAATTTATTACCGTAAAGGTAAATTTCAGTGTTTTCCGAGAGAGAGAGAGAGAAAAGAAAAGTCCCTAAAAAAATCACAGGAAAACAAAAAGAAATAACAGTTGTTGATATAAATCTAATAATTTTATTTTAGGAAATTCTATTTTGAAGCCTAAATAACAATGTTAGGCAATTTAGGACCACCCCCCCCCCCCCGCTCCCAAAAAAAAGTGTGATAATATAAATACCACAGGAGCAACGGTTCAGGGACCTTTGTTCCTTTCCGTCAGGTGTGGAGAAGAGCCTAGAGCGACACAACCCCGCGCAGTAGTCAGTTGGCATAACTGAGAAGCCAAGACTTTTGAGTTTTTACCACGTACTAGTGCGCGGTTGTGTCGCTCTAGGCTCTTCTCCACACCTGACGGAAAGGAACAAAGGTCCCTGAACCGTAGCTGCTGTTGTATTTATGTTCTCACTTTTTTTTTTTTGGGGGGGGGGGTCTGATTTTATTATTTTTACGGTTTTCATTCTAATTACTGTTACGTTGGTTTGAATAATAATTTCGACCGTAGATGGTGGTGGTTAAGGTCCTCCAAGGGGGGTTTTTCATGCAGGCAATGGAGCATTAAAGTGACCGTCTTAATTTTGTCCTCGTTGCAGGCCGCGACGGTGGCGGCAAGGGAGGCGGCGGCGGCGGTTTCGGCGGCGGCGGCAAGAAGGGAGGCGGCGGCCAGATGATCATGATGATGATGATGATGAAGGCCATGATGGCCGCCGGCGCGGGAGGTCTGCTGGCCATGCTGGCGGGCAAAGCCCTGGTCACGGGCATGATCGCGCTGGTGCTGTCGGCGCTGGTGGCGCTCAAGAGTCTGGCCGGAGGCGGAGGCTCCAAGGCCGTCACCTACGAGATCGTGAGCAAGCCCGTGTACTCGCACGAGCACTCGCACTCGCACGAGGTCCAGCACGGCCACGGGGGCGGCGGCGGCGGCGGCGGATACGGACACTCGTCCTACGGGCGCAGCTTCAGCGTCGAGCCTCAAGGTACACGGGTGGGGGGAGGTTTGTAGGAGCTAAGAGAATGCACACTGGGCAGAGATGATGAACGTATACTACTACTACTCTTATTCATTCCTCTCGTTGCCGTAGTAACGGAACGTTCATCATCTCTGCCCAAGTGAACATTCTCTCTGCTCCTCCAGGCTCATGGCCAATGTGGCTCATACCTTGTTCTTCTTTTGTTGAATCAATTCATTGCACCTTTGATCAATTCACACGTCAATTCAAGTCCTAATGATATAGGCTGTGAATTGTAGGTGAAGCCAAAAAACCGGCCGCCATTTTCTTTTTTAAAAGGTTATCTATTTCGTAAATTTTCTCGGAAACATTGCTATATTTATATATACATAAAATGTACGAATGGAGAATGGAGGATTAGAACAACCGGAGAACCAGAGCAGCTCATGAATAACGAGGACATTGTTAGGTTCATTAAGGGCAGGATGGTTGACGTGGATGGAGACACGTACGTAGGATGGATGAAAGCAGGAAAACCTGGACGGATTATGGACTGGAAGCCAATTGGGAGGAGGAAAACAGGGGGAGACCCCGGACAAGATGGGGTAGGTGACATCGAGAAGGATATAACAAACCATGAAAGTAAGAGGATGGCCGGAGACTGGACTCAGGAAAGGGCGGAATGGAAGAAAATTATTAATAAGGCCCAAAACTCACAGTGGGTTATAGTGACAATAAAAGGAGAAGAAGGTATATATATGCAAAAAAAAATATAATTTCAAATGCAGAAGGAAAATATTTCATACATTCCCTTGCTTGAGAGACAGACTCGTAAACGTAAGGTGTTTTTTTAAGGGTAACAGGCTACATGAGGCTAATCCACATGGTGGCAACTCCCCTTCAATAGCATAGGAAGGGATTTGAAAGGGGGGATGCGGAAGGGTTGAGGAAGGTAGCCAAGGGTTAACTAGGGCCCCGGGGCAATGGTTTAAGGATCCTACCCCGGGGCATTCGCCTTAAAGTGATGCAGGGAAAACCAGCTAGAAAAACCTGCATCAGGTAGGTCGGGCATTGGGTACTTGTCCCACGCCCTTCCCTGGATGGCGGGAGAGGAGTTTGCTGTGGGGACGCAGCATTTCCCCTCTCCGTGCCTTGACCGGTTTAGGAGTCAGATGGCCGACTATTCCAATGGGAACAGAGGACAACTCTTACCGTATGCCCAAGGTCTGTGACCCCCGGAACATACACCTCTCAGAACGGGCCTCGGTGCTTCGGCTTGTGGGAACGTTAGTTCAAAAAACCAGAGAGGAGGAGGCATCCCCAAAGGTAGCCCGTTCGGGTCTCTCCTACAAGGTTCTGCCTGCGAGAGAATATCCCTCGCAGTTACTGCCTGCGAGAGAATAGCCCTCGCAGACGAAGAGGCAGCATTGTTGCTTCAGTAAATTTTTATCTTTAAAAGGTCATCCGGTAACCGCGAGAAACTCAGGGGCGAACTCTGTTACTCAAACCTTTGAGCCGTATATAATAGGGTGTCGATTCCTCCACAAGTTACTAGAGGAAAGACGGAAAAATGGAGGTTGTTCGGAATTTTTCGAACGTTTCTTTCTGATTATAAAATAAATATAAGCCAGAGGAGACGAGCTGTTGGGTTCTTGAGGCGATTTTCCGTTCTTAATCCAAACAGTCGATCCATTCCATATTTGGAAAGAAATTATTTTTAAACGGACTCTGGATATTTCTATGAGATACGGATGGACCTTGAGGCCTGTCTCCTCCTAAGACTTTTCTGTTGATCGTGTCAAGACCTGCCTGAGGATCGTTGTCCTGTAAATATTTTTTTTTTCTCAACCCCGTTTTACCGAATACTTTTTACCGGAGGAGAACCGAAGCGTAAACGACTCTCTGTGGACGTGCCTTGGCGGTCAGTGACATGTTTCTAGACTCCCCTCCATTACCAAGCTGTTACTTCAGGGTCCAGCGACTTCGTCAGCGCTTTGTGGAACAGTCGTGGACCTGCGCTGGATCGGTAAAGAAAAGCCGGAGTTATTTTTTTTTTCGTAGGTTACCACCGTCCGCGTGATCGTCTGGTTCAATCTGAAGCCATCAGATTATCGGGGGTTTTTTCTTTAAATTTTTATGATCTTGGTTATCATCAAAGGTCACTCCGTTGGTCATCACTGACACTTCCCAAGCGTTAAAATAACCCTTCATTGCAGTTCTGAAAGCACCTTGATAGGGAATGAAGCAATCATCCACTGGGTTGAGAACAAAAGGAATAAATTTCTGATAGCGTCATTAATTCAGATATAATTGGCACTAGACCTGTCTCAAGTTCATAGTCATGCATCTGTTCCTCCGTAGTCGTCGTCCGTCCATTGAGGATTGTCCAGTTAAATTGTGAGATCGTCAAGCTTCTAGATCCTCTTATCTTCGTTTTTTATTTTATCCTTGGCTCCATTCAGGGCCTTGACCTCCCTTGGTCGTTTCTCAGACTGTCTACCTTTCGTGACACATTCCGGATTTTCTGTTTTGGAGCTGGAGATGGTCAGAGCAGCGATTCTCCTTCAGTCTGTCTTACAGCCCAGTTTACCTGACCATGACAAGCTCCCAAGCCCTCATGTGATCAGAGATGGTGACGCTGACCTGTTGACACCACAGAGGATTGGATTTTATATCGTCTACTGATCCAATTTCACCGCGAATATTTTTTCCCCCAATTTTTCTTTCATGGTCCTGTCCTAAAATGGGGTTTTGAAATAATTGACAATGCTGGATACGATTCAGACCAACTTTCCCCATTTTGGTTTTTTGGATCTACCTTGATCGATTTTCTCCGCCGCGCATTGTGAGGTCAGATTCTTAGCTTCTTCTTGGAACAACCAATCAGTATTGATTGTGGACCGTCCACCCTTTCCCCACTTCCCAGGCAATCCTCCAGTGTTTCCAGACAAGACAACAAACTTTGGTCGTACGGGTATATTTTTTACAGTATTTTGTGTTGAGTATTTTCTCTCACACCTTACTCAAGTGATCACCAACCAGACATTGTCCTTGTCGTACATTTATCAATTTCATGTCCGTCACTCTTCATCTATTATTCTCTCTCTCTCTCTCATCTTTCAGTGACACGTCCCCCTCCCCCCCCCCACCTCCAAAAAACCACTATCTGTTTCTGAGATTAATTCTTGGGGTTTTTAATCTGGATGGTGATCGACAGGTTCAATCCGCAGATGAAAACTTACTGGGATTTTCCTTTCCATGACCTGTTGGTCTATCATTTCCGGACATCGACAGAGATTTTGGATTGCCTGATCAGAGATCTTCTTGTCACCTACACCAACCAGTTCTCTTCACCACTCCATATTAGGTCATGTAAATTCTGAATCTATCACGGCTCCGGAAGTTACCGCGGGCCAAATTGTACCAATGCAGGCCATGAAGGACTCTGAAATTTATTTTTAAAACGGAAACTGGACATTTCGATCAGATATGGATGGACCCTTGAGGTCTGTTTTTCCTTCTAAGCACCTTTACAATCAAGACTTTTCGTAGTGATGACGAATCAAGGAACCCAATTTCAATATGTGCTGATGGACCCTCAGTACTTTTAGTGTCAAGGAAAAAGCATTGATGATGCCATTAAACTTCTCCATCGAGCCCAACCTGACCATTAGCGTTTCTTAACATTCCACCAGCAGCCAGCCTTGACGGCCGTCACTGGAACGTATTCTGGATTCTTTTTTTTACATATATGGTCCCACTTATTCACCAAATTCCAAACAAGGGAGGTTCATGTGTGTTGTGGTTGTTCCAGAAGCGATCAACAAGTCCGCGGAGCAGTACGGAGGAGCAGGCGTCCCTTACTACCCGCAGCAGGGCGTCGGCGAGCCTCAGGGTGACGCCCACACCATGGCCTACGTCGGCTACAACAACAACAACAACGACGGCGGCGGCGTCGACGCCTCCAGACGCGTCCTGACTCCAGGAGCGTAGGACTTTGACCCATGATGACTGACAGTGACCGTGACCGTGACTACCTCCACAACAACCACAACGACTGACGACCATGTGCAATAACGTTGACTCCGACCACGACTAGAGCTACCAAAGTTAAAACCACGACGCGACCAAACTACTCAGGTCTGACTGACTCGACTACGCCAGACGCACGCGACTACCAATACACAGTTATTTATTCGCTGTTATAAAATAATATTGTTTTGTTTTTTCTGTTGTTATTATTTATGTATTTAATTTTTTTATATAAAAATAAAAAAAGAGCTGATTTATTTCTATCCAGTGACTTTTTAATCTCAGTAGTGTAAAGATTAATATATCAATGTAAAATGTACCCTTACACAATGGGGATGAATGGCGCCTCAGTACGGGGGAGAGGGGGAATATATATATATATATATATATGCACCACCGCTTCTAAAACGGGGCAACAACAATTGTACATTGCCGGCAATATTTTTAGGAAACCATGGCCCGGCAATATTTCCGGCAATGTGTTGCCGGGAAGTATGGCCGGGCAATGTTGCCAGCAATATCCCGGCAAGTACTGCCGGGCAATGTTGCCAGCAAATCCGGCAATGAGTTTCCAGCGAGTATGGCCGCGCAATATTGCCAGCAATATATCCTGGCGATATGTTGCTGGCAAGTATGGCCGGGCAATGTTGCCAGAAATATCCCGGCAAGTCCGGCCGGGCAATATTGCCAGTAATATCCCGGCAATGTGTTGCCGGCAAGTATGGCCGGGCAATGTTTCCAGCAATATATCCCGGCAATATGTTGCTGGCAAGTATGGCTGCGCAATGTTGCCAGCAATATCCTGGCAAGTACGGCCGGGCAATGTTGCCAGCAATATATCCCGGCAATGTGTTGCCGGCAAGTATGGCCGGGCAATGTTTCCAGCAATGTATCCCGGCAATATGTTGCCGGCAAGTATGGCTGGGCAATGTTGCCAGCAATATCCCGGCTAAAATGACCGGGAAATGTTGCCAGCAATTTCCCGGCAATGTGTTGCCGGCAATATTCCGGGCAATACTCCGGCCTCAGTGTAGCCCCGGAGCACGTGGTACGATGATAATAATAATAAGGGCCGCAAATGAAGCCCTCATTAGGCGCAGCAATTACAAATTTCAAGTACTTAAAGAAGAAGAAGAAGAGCCGGGATTTGACCTTGTTCTAAACAAACGAGAAACGCTTCACAATTTAAGCAACAAAATTAATTCTTGACGATTGACTTATTTAAATAGTTCACCAGAAGGTCGAAGGACGACTTTGAATATTTGCTTTAAAAAAATTGGGGACCCTATTGATTGAGAGAAAGAGGACACGGTGATGAGGAAAGAAACACCCGACAGCCTGCGACAGGAGACTCTTTGGTGTATTTAATCAGAGCATCACTTTAGAGAAGTCTGCGTCAGTTTAATTAGGAGGATTAAATGGATTTATTAAAGTATGTAAAAGGCCAGACCTCTTTAGTTGTAAAATATTAATTTTAAAAATTATAAATTAACTTTTCTCCTTATTTTCCTTTTCCGCGTTGTTGGTTGTTGCTCGCCAACCATCTTCCTTCACCTAGCGACCTCCATCTAGAGTCCATCGACCCCATGATGACGGACTTGAGCGAACTCCAATCGACAAATTCAATAGTTTTCTCGTCTGACCAAAGCATAAGTGGAAGACTGAATAATTTTACTCAGAGAACAAAGAGTAATATTAATTGCCATCATCGCTGACTATAGAGCCCTCTGTGTGAGTGTATGGGAACTATCGTGGCCCTGGCCGGCAATGTTTCCGTATTTTCGAAACAGGCAACATTGCCCGGCAATACTGAAATATTTCCGGGCCATATTTGTGTGTGTGTATTGCCGAAAATGTTGCTGGATTTAGAGAAATATTGACCCGACCACATGTTGCCGTAATATCTGCATCACAATTTAGCTTCGATTAGAAACCAACAGATATGTCTGCCAGGGTGATACTAAAAGGTATGTTGCAAATGTGCGACACCAGGCAGTGAAGTGTTAAATAAATTCTTTAAATATTATACTAACGAAATATCTTTTCCATTATTTCTAACCTATAATAATTATTTGCATGGTTATGAATGATCAATAATCTATAACCTCAGGCTTTTAAGCCTTTTTCGTTATTTGTAAATAATTCTCGGAGGAGAAACGAGCGCGTGTCTCTGTCCGCCATCTTGCTGCCAAATTTCCAAAATTTTAATACGGAAACGAGTTTAAAAGTCTCTACTTTATTGATGTCCCGTAACCTTGGCAACCAGTCACGAGCACGTCACTGATGACGTATTAGAGTCCGTACTGCGCATGCGCCAGCGCCTTCTCTCCGGTTGGAATCTCGTATATAAATATTGAAAGTCTTTCCACCAATTATTTAATTGCAGTATGTCGGTGACACGTATTGAAACGTGCCGAGTCTCTGTCCGTCATCTCTCTGTCAGATTCAAAAGCTGAACATTTAATACGGAAACGAGTTTAAAATACTCTAGTTTATTTATGTCCCGTAACCGTGGCAACGAGTCACGAGCACGTCACTGATGACGTACACGGGTCCGTACTGCGCATGCGCCAGTGCCTTCTCACCTGTTGGGAATCTCGTATATAAATATTGAAAGTCTTTCCACTAATTATTTAATTGCAGTATGTCTGTGACACGTATTGAAACGTGCCGAGTCTCTGTCCGCCATCTTGCTGTCAAATTCCAAACTTGAACTTTTAATACGGAAACGAGTTTTAAGTCTCTATTTTATTGATGTCCCGTAACCGTGGCAACCAGTCACGAGCACGTCACTGATGACGTACACGGGTCCGTACTGCGCATGTGCCAGTGCCTTCTCACCTGTTGGGAATCTCGTATATAAATATTGAAAGTCTTTCCACCAATTATTTAATTGCAGTATGTCGGTGACACGTATTGAAACGTGCCGAGTCTCTGTCCGTCATCTCTCTGTCAGATTCAAAAGCTGAACTTTTAATACGGAAACGAGTTTAAAAGTCTCTAGTTTATTTATGTCCCGTAACCGTGGCAACCAGTCACGAGCACGTCACTGATGACGTAGTAGGGTCCGTACTGCGCATGCGCCAGTGCCTTCTCACCTGTTGGGAATCTCGTATATAAATATTGAAAGTCTTTCCACCAATTATTTAATTGCAGTATGTCTGTGACACGTATTGAAACGTGCCGAGTCTCTGTCCGTCATCTCTCTGTCAGATTCAAAAGCTGAACTTTTAATACGGAAACGAGTTTAAAAGTCTCTAGTTTATTTATGTCCCGTAACCGTGGCAACCAGTCACGAGCACGTCACTGATGACGTAGTAGGGTCCGTACTGCGCATGCTCCAGTGCCTTCTCTCGTGTTGGAATCTCGTATATAAATATTGAAAGTCTTTCCACCAATTATTTAATTACAGTTTGTCTATGATACGTCTTTGAAACGAGCCGAGTCTCTGTCCGCCATCTTGCTGTCAGATTCCAAAGCTGAACTTATAATACGGAAATGAGTTTAAAATTCTCTAGTTTATTTACCAGTCACGATGACGTAGTAGGGTCCGTACTGCGCATGCGCCAGCGCCTTCTCACCTGTTGGAATCTCGTTTATAAATATTGAAAGTCTTTCCACCAATTATTTAATTGCAGTTTGTTTATGATATATTATACACTCATTTAACCCTTTACTGCATAATTGTTTATAAAAATATTTTTTTAAAACTAATTGTTTTAAGATGTGTTGCTGTGAAAAGTAAAAATAACCAAAACAAATATGGCCGATGTGTTTATAATATTATTTCAACATTTCTATTATGTTTTAAATATGTAAGATCACGCTCATGTAGGTTATGAATGCTCATTAATCTATAACTTTAAGCATTTACGCCTCTTTTTTGTTATAACTCACTAAAATTTGACTACAGAAAGATTTGAAACGTTTCAAGTATAAGAAATTAAAGTTTTCCAACTTAAAAGTTAGTCGAAAATAAAGTCATTATGAAATTAAGAAGAAAAAAAAGATGAATAATACGATATTTTAACATAATTACTGGTATATGAAATAAATGAAACCATTTTTCTGCCAAAAAAAAATCGTAAAAGGTCTGATTTAAAAACAATAATAGTCATTAATTGGATAATTATGATTTTTAGTGTAATTAGACTACCCTGAGGACGATGTTTAAATTGTTTTTCACGAAAAGAATATGAAAATAAAGAAAATAAATATCCTGAAGCTGACCGTTGGGGGTTGACCCACAGAAAGCTCGGTCAGGGCATGTTTTTAACTCTTAAGGGCATGTCGTTTCATATCTGCATCAGAATTTTGCTTCTCTTAGAAACCAACAGATGTCTCTGCCAGGGTGATACTAAAAGGCATGTAGCAAATGTGCTGTACTGGGGACTAAAGGGTTAAATAAATTCTTTAAAAATATATATTCCATCATTTCTAACCTATCATTAAGTATTTACTTAAATTGTTTCCGAACTTTGGTGTAAGGGAAGTAATTTAAAAAGCTTTTAAATTATTTGGCGCCCAACGTGGGGCAAATTAAATCAATTTAATATCGTCAATTTTGGGGGTTACAATTGAAGTTATGTATAATTGTGATTTATATTTTTGGTAATGAAGAGTTCCTTAAGAAGACTCTCATTTGTTACAGTCGCCGGCGATTCACAATGGGGGCGCAAGTGTCAACAGCGGTCGACAGGTGACGGACGTAATCATTCGGAAAGCAAGCAGCAGCAGTCGTATCTTTTGTCTTTACAGGTGCTTTAAAATGCATGAGTTCATAGGCTAACCGAACCTTCCATTCATCAAGCGGCGGCGGTCCCCGTGGATGACGTGACAAGAGGCTGAAACGTAATACGGAGGAGCGAGGGTATAAAGACAGCTTGCTTGGCGAGTCTTCCTTCAACAACAACCATGGCCTCGACGGTCCTCGTCGTCGTCGTAGCAGCAGCAGCAGCAGCAGCGGTGGTCGTCAGCGTCGGCTCGTCCGCGGCTTCGGAGCAGGACCAGCAGCAGAACACGGCTGAGGAACTCCTGGAGCAGCAGCAGTGGGGGGAGAAGTCGCTGACGGAGACCAGCGAGGACCCCGCCGGGGTGGAGGATGCCTTCCAAGGTCAGATTATCTTACACACTGACGGTAGATACAGGGGCAAAAAGAAATTGATTTAATTTGCCCCACGTTGGGCGCCAAAAGATTTAATTTGCCCCACGTTGGGCGCCA